>WHSE01000012.1:0-222284 GCA_012295165.1 Asparagus setaceus
GGAGATTCTTGTGTCGGTCCCAACGGATCCGGCCGCAAGGCCCATTTGTAAGTTCTCAACATTCAACGTACTAATGATGTGTGGACATAGTATTGATAATTAAGGAAGGAGAATCTCAATGAGATTTTGACTCAGGGAGTCAATGGCTCAAGGACCCGCTCATTTATGCGAGTGGGAGTATGTTAGTAATTGATGGGGTCCGTCCAATTGAGCGGGGGATCTTAAGTGGGCCCGAAATGATCCTTTAGTGAACTGGTTTCTAATCCTAAAAGGTTAGTGATTTGTCCTCTACTCTCTATGTATGCAATTATGTAGAGATTAAAAACATAGAGAAAAACTGAAACATACTACTGTCATATTCTTCCTCTCTCAATTTTGTGATTTATGCGTTAGTCGCTGGGTAATGTGTGAGGCTTCTCGCTGTATCAACGGTGTGATCACCTTTTAGCCAGTTCGAAGTTCAAGAAGAGGCGCGTGGCAATCCTTCCGTAGATCCGGGACATGTAATCTCTAAACAAAGAGATATATCTATTTTCATATATGATCATGAATAGTTTACAATAATTACTGATTGTTAAATGCATGACTCCTATTTGTTTTATTGAGTGTAAAATATGAATGAGTATGATTCATGGGATGCTGTAAGTGTTATATTTAGAGGGAAGAATCACAATCCTCCATAACTGCCCATTAAACAATGGATAGTTTAAATTACCGGCAGTAATCTCTTCAATACTTTTTAATAGTAGAGAAATCCAAATCTCGCAAAAGATCATACTAAAGTTCAACGCATTTGGTCTTTATTTTCCCTTTTTCGTTGATCTCAAGAAAAATCAAGGCAGGCGCCCGACTCCCTGTTTGTTTAAGACGTCCGATTGTATTAGTCATGTGTGGTCTTAATCCAATAATGGAATCAATAGATTAATAATACTAATACTAAATTATATATGTAGTGCATCCTCTCCATTTGTTAGTGTTGGGATGGGTTACCAAGACATGAAGCTTATATCACCGAGAAGACCTCAGATGAGAGATTCCCTGCTTAATGCAAGAAACAAGAATAGAAAATAAAATATCCCAACAAAGTGAAACATCTACTCTTCCTCTCAACAGTACTAGGACTGAATCAAGAGAACTTACAAACAATAGCAAATTCACAGCAAAACAGTAAAGGCACGAGATTTACGTGGTTCGGCAAAATTGCCTACGTCCACGGGAGGGGGTGAGGGGAGATTTGACTATAAAAAACACCGACGACTTGTACAATCCACAAGCTCGTCCCAAAGAAAAAACTTTGATTTTTACCCAAGAAAAATTGACCTCTCTCTTGTAGAATCTCTCCAAGCTTTCTCTTTTTCTCTCTCTAGCCGCCGCCAAAAAACCCTAGCTTTTTCTCCCTTTTTCTTTCACTTTTCTCCACACAATAAATCCTAGGTTTAATTCCCTATTTAAAGGGAAACAAACTCCTCCACCCCTTTAACTTGGCCGATGTGGGACTAATTTTTTTTTTTGTTTTCGCGTGGGCATTGCGGGCGAGGGATGTTTGCGCGTGACCCCCACCTCACGTGGGCATTGCGGGCGAGGGTTGTTTGCGCGTGGCCCCCACTTCACGTGGGCAGCCCACGTTGACGTTCACAATTCTCCACCTCGTACATCATTTGATAAACCTCAAATTTTGGACGAACACCAGAAGAACACCGCGAACATTACTAGAAAGATCTCCATCAGCCAAACCAGGCCAATCCAGCTGCGCCACTATACCGCGGCTGTCTACGTACCCTCTAACCGGGATCAAGTTAATCGTAGTTCTGCAATTGTTCTCTATATAGTCTCCACCTCACCCCATCACCGCCCCGAAGGACCATGCCCTCTTGGGCAGATCAACACGGGCTGGTATGAAGCAAGTCCAAGCAATACTTAAACTTGCTACCTGTGACCACCTTGGTTAACATGTCTGCTGGATTCTCATTCGTGTGCACCTTCATGAGAGAAACATCACCTTCCTCTATGACATCCTGCACAAAATGATATGCTTGGTATGAGCATGATGAACTTGATTCTTCGCTAAGTGAATTGAACTCTGACTGTCGCACCACAAGTTCACGTTCTCTTGCTCAATCCCCAAATCATCTAGAAGACCCCACAACCACAATACTTCCTTCACTCCCTCTGTCATGGCCATGTACTCAGCCTCTATAGTAGAAAGTACCACTGTAGCCTGTAACATCGATCGCCAACTAACCGGAGCTCCATGTATCTTGAATACATAACCAGTAGTAGATCGCCGTCTATCTAGATCGCCCGCATAATTAGAGTCCACAAACCCATCAATCTGATATGTTTCACCACCAAAACACAGCATTCAGACAATCTGCCCTTTAAGAACCTCGGGACCCACTTCCTTTGCTTCCCGGTCGCCTTTCCGGATTCGCCATGAATCCACGACCACCACCGCCTGTGAAATATCTCATGTACACACCATTATGCATATTGCCGCTAATCCGACTAGCATAGAAACACGCTCCATATCGCCTTCTCTTCGTAGTGGGAGATTGTTTACCGAAGCCTAAAGTGTGGAGCCAATGGAGTCACTACTAACTTAGCACTTTGCATCCCGAACCTCGCGATCACCCCTCTATGTAGCCCTTCGACTCAAGAACAATCGTCGGTTCGCGGCTCTCTTCTAATCTCCATATCCAAGATTTTCCTACCAAATACCATGTCCTTCATCTCGAACTCTTCACCAAGTTGAGATTTTAACCTATCTATCTCCACCCTGCTCTTAGAAGCAATAAGCATGTTATCCACATACAAAAGGAGATAGATATAATTACCTCCACGAATCTTCTGAACGTAAACGCAACAATCATAGTCGCCGAAAACCCATGCTTCAAAGATGAAGGAGTCAAATCGCTTGTACCAGCTGTCGGGGAGATTGCTTCAATCCATACAGTGACTTCTTTAAACGACACACATGATCCTCTTTGTCCTCAACCTTGTAGCCTTCAGGTTGATGCATGTAGATCTCTTCATCTAAGTCTCCGTGCAAGAAGGCCGTTTTAACATCGAGTTATTCCAGCTCAAGATCACCATGAGCAACAATACTCAATAGCACCCGAATAGAAGTGTGTTTCACCACCGGAGAAAATATCTCATTGTAATCCACACCCTCTTTCTATGCAAAACCCTTAGCCACTAGCCTTGCCTTGTACCTTGTACCATCGAGCTCTGAAAGATCTTCCTTTCTTTTATACACCCATTTACAACCAATAGCTTTTCTTCCTACGGGCAATGGGACCACCTCCCATGTTTGTTCTTCCAAGAGATTCCATCTCTTCCTCCATCGCAGCCCAACCAACTCTCACTATCATTGTCCCGAATAGCTTCCTTGAAGGAGACCGCTCGTCCTCCTCCACCGAGAGTGATTCAACCAAATTAACCTCGCCTATCAGGTTGATCGCCCCCGCCTCGTACATACTTGTATGCTCGCATTGGTCTAGTGGAAGCCAAACTATCCTCGAAGCCGCCGTTGTTATAGTGCTCAGATATTCTCCTACCGAACCTCCTCCCGCCAAGCTCATCATCTACCCGACTTTCCACTTGAACACGACTAGAACACGGTTGGTCTTTAGGTTCTATTTCAATAACCCGAGACTTAGAAGTCTCATCGGTCCTACACCATCATCCTTGAAGCCTAGCAATCATGGATTTCTCATCAAAGGTAACATCCTGGCGATCACGAACTTGAATCTTCCGTACACCAAAGACGATAGCCTTTTCGCCCGCGCATCCCAAGAATATTGCCTTCTTGGCGGCGTCAAGCTTTCCTTGGCGTGATAGTAGGCGGTACATCAAAATTCGAGCCTATCATAATCGCATGCTCCACGACCATACCCTTGTAGGCATAAAAATTGCTTGTCAATACCGAGCAAGACTTCGTAGCGGTGGGTTGACAACCGGCGATCCATTCGACAAACCCGGCGCGCATAGCAGCGTAAAGCGAGCTGATGAACTCAAGTAGATTGACAAAGCGTCACGAATCAACGAGCTACGTGTTATGGAATGAATCCAACAAGCAAAGCTTCAGCGAGATTGATCGGGTCCAAACATCAGCGATCGGTTTGAACATCGACCGATCGTCACCTAATCGTTGGCGGGATGAAACCAATCAAGTGAACCAAACACGGACTTAAACGGCGGCGACAAGATCGGAATAAGCGTCCGCGGAAGAGTCAGAAAACCAGAAGCAAAAGCGGCGTCGGCGAAACCGGACACCGTTTGGTGTCGACAAAGGCGGACACCAATGGTGTCGGCGGCGAAAAGCCTCTCCCTCTTGTTTTCCTATAAATAGTGAGGGGTGCTCATTGAAAAAGGTTGGATTGAGTGGATTTTGGAGTTGGATTTTCGATATTCTTGAGAGCCCTCGCGAGATCCACGAGCCGTCGGCGCCCGCGATCGAGCACGGAGCAGGCGGAATCTACAAACCGAGGAGGTAAGCGAACTTCGGGTTGACTACGGATATTGTGATTTCTCCTAGTAGATCTCACCCTCTCGGATCCTCCTTCTTGAGTCTGCGATCCCAAAGCGATCCTCTCCTTCGTGAGTGTGATCCCCAGTCGCGTCGTTTCCTTCGTGAAGCCCCTTCCGTCTGTAGTTCGAACCGGGTTTCCACACGGATTGTTGCGGTAGTCCGCGGACGAACAAAAGTCCCGACAGGGCAAAGAACCCATGGCGAGGATCGTAAAATAGAGATCCTCGTGTTTGTTCATAAAGGAAGAAGTTGTAATTTTTGTTTTCATTATGCGCTGAAATAAAAGGCATTTTCTTTTGTTTGAATTTTGTTGTAGGCCAGCGAAGCGTAAACAAGTTCAAGCGAGCAATGAATAACAAGTCTACTTTTACCGCGAACAACCACATAGGGTGTATCACCATCCATGTCGAATGTAGTGAGCGGTTCCGCGATGTAACAAAATTTGTAGCCACATACGCCCACCATTCATTGCCCAATCCGGTATGATCGCATACTCATTGCTTTCTCCGCAATGTTCGGTTCGATCTCTCTGCGACCCCATTCTGGCGTGGTGTTGACACGGTGTCGAACAATTCCCTCGATCACGAACTCCTTGAAAGCATCATCTCAGATACTGCACTGCTATCGATCTCAATGTCTTCAATTTCTTTCCCGCCCCGTTTCAACCATTGTTTTCCACTTCTTGAATGTATCTAACACCTCATTCTTATGCTTGGAAAATAAATCCAAGCATACCTCAATAGTCATCTATGAACGAGACATAATATCTGGAACCACCCTTAGAAGTGGTCCGAGCCGACCCCAAACATCCGTGTGCACATAATCTAGTATCCCTCTGCTCTTAGACTTGCTTCTCGAGCCCGAACCACGTGTGACTTTCCATACACACAATCCTCGCAAAATCTATGCTAGGTTCCTTGATTCTTATTGAGACCCTCTTTACCAAGCGTAACTAGACCCTTCTTTGACATATGCCCAAGCCGCCTATACCATAACCGTGGTGCTCACATGGGTCTCCACCACTTCCTTCGCCTAACCACGATCTCCCCACCGCCGCATTCGAGAGAATATAAATTACCGTGGATTTAACACCCTTCATCACCGCAAGGGAACCCAGAACAACCTTCTTCACTCCGTTCTCGTAATAATTTTGCAACCGCCGAGTCCAATGCACCAACCGAGATATGATTCTTCCGCGCCTGAACATGCCTCACATCCGTCAAGGTTCGAACCACTCCATCATGCATCTTGATTTTGATATTACCTAGCCCAATCGTTTTACAAGCATGGTTGTTCCCCATCAATACGGTTTCACCATCAATGTCTCTGTAGGAAGTAAACCACTTTCTATTTGGACACATGTGGTAAGAGTAACCAGAATCAAGTATCCACTTTTCGGAGATATCCTCGCCACCCGTGACGACATAGCACTCCTTATCGCTCCCTTCCTCTGAAACGTAGCTCGCCTCTTCCTTGCCCTCTCTTCTCTCAGTCTTGTTGTTGTTCTTCTTCTTTCCACCTACTCTCTTATTTGGACAGTCGACCTTGAAATGCCCAACTTCACCGCATTTAAAACATGATTTTCCCGCAAGAGGTCTCGATTTAGATCTAGACTTTCCTCCCTTGCCTTTTCCTCGCTCATTGCTCCTTCCTCTAGCAAACAATCCTGCGCTTGTTCTTTATTATCACCGGTAGTCATGTCCTTTGGTTGCAATCTTCGAAGGTCATCCGCTAGAAGCGCCGTTCTAGTCTCATCCATCTTCAAATTGTCTCCTACAAGCATCGGTGTTTGCACCGGGTTCTCATAAAACTTGAGACAGTAGTAGTAGGCGCTGATCCTCATCTACAACTTTCACATCTATGTCTTTCAAGTCCGATATGATCCTATCAAACTTGTTGATGTATTCAGGATTGATGAGCCCTCCTCCATCTTGTAAGTATACAATTTAGATTTTAAATAGATCAGGTTCGTTAGACTCTTCGTCATGAAGGTACTTTCTAACCGACCGCACGCCCTGGCCGTTCCTCTCCATCTACCAAGAAAACTACATCCCTTTCAAGGCATAGGATAATTGGCCCGTGCTTCCGGATCCGGCTTCTCCCATCCTCATCGGACATATCCTTATGCTTCTTCTCTTTTCACCAAAGCCTTGTGCAATTTTTACGAAATCGCTGAGTTTTTATCGCATCCTCCAATAGGAAAAATCATTCTTCCCATTGAACTTTTCAATCTCGAATTTTCTTATTTTGACCGATTTACTGGTAGACGCCATTCTCCGTTTGTATTAATAAATCTGTTTCTCTCAGAAATTATCGAGCACCACCACCTCAAACTAGAAGTTACACCACTTCCAATCTGAATAACGATATCGATACCATTTGGGGATCGGAGTCGCGCCTGTCGCCGAGCGATATCACGAGAAGGCCAGTTTATATTCCGTTTCTGAAGGAAACAAGAATAGAAAGTAAAATATCCCAACAAAGTGAGATATCTACTCTTCCTCTCAACGATCTAGAATGAATCAAGGAACCTACAAACAATAGCAAATTCACAAAGAAAAGAAAGACACGAGATTTACGTGGTTCGATAAAATTGCCTACGTCCATGGGAGGGATGAGGGAGATTTGACTATAAAGAACAGATGACTTGTACAATCCACAAGCTCGTCCCAAAGAAAAACTTTAATTTTACGAGAGAAATTGACCTCTCTCTTATAGAATCTCGAAACTTCTCTTTTCTCTCTGGCCCGTAAAAAGCCTAACTTTCTCCCTTTTCTTTAACTTTTCTCCACACAACAAATCCAGGTTTAATTCCCTATTTAAAGGAAACAAACTCCTCCACCCCTTTAACTTGGCCGATGTGGGACTAAATTTTTTTTGTTTCGCGTGGGCATTGCGGGCGAGGATGTTTCGCGTGGCCCCACCTCACGTGGGCATTGCGGGCGAGGGTTGTTTGCGCGTGGCCCCACTTCACGTGGGTAGCCCACGTTCACGTTCACAGTTAGAGACCCTTCTAAACTTTAGGAAAACCACTTCTAAAGTTTAAGATCACTATTTGATTTTTCACTAGAGTACTAGTTGTCAGTAGACACTAAAATGATGATATTAGCATACAAATTAACTGGATGATAGTAACTCAAAACCATGAGGTTATCTTTAACGCTATTGTTAAAATTATTAAGAGAACTCTTAATTTCTTTTCACTGTGCAAAACTCAAAATTGTTGGGATATTCTCATGACGGCGCATAGCACTTTATCGCCTTCAAACGAGCCGCTTTTCCTTTTGCTCTCTTTCGGCCGAGTTGTTCCCACTATTATTTGATACCGAAATGCCCAATCTTTAATCAGATGAACATTTGAGAGGTCTCGATGATCTAGACTTTCCTCCCTTGCCTTTTCCTCGCTCATTGCTCCTTCCTCTAGCAAACAATCCTGCGCTTGTTCTTTATTATCACCGGTAGTCATGTCACCGTTGCAATTTTTTCGTCATCCGCTAGAAGCGCCGTTCTAGTCTCATCCATCTTCAAATTGTCTCCTACAAGCATCGGTGTTTGCACCAGGTTCTCATAAAACTTGAGACAGTAGTAGAAGCGCTGATCCTCATCTACAACTTTCACATCTATGTCTTTCAAGTCCGATATGATCCTATCAAACTTGTTGATGTATTCAGGATTGATGAGCCCTCCTCCATCTTGTAAGTATACAATTTAGATTTTAAATAGATCCGGTTCGTTAGACTCTTCGTCATGAAGGTACTTTCTAACTTCTCGACACTTCACCGCAGTACCGCTCTCTCCATCTACCAAGAAAACTACATCCCTTTCAAGGCATAGGATAATTGGCCCGTGCTTCGGATCCGGCTTCTCCCAATCCTCATCGGACATATCCTTATGCTTCTTCTCTTTTTCGACCAAAGCCTTGTGCAATTTTTACGAAATCGGTGAGTTTTTATCGCATCCTCCATAGGAAAAATCATTCTTCCCATTGAACTTTTCAATCTCGAATTTTCTTATTTTGGCCGATTCTTGGTAGGCGCCATTCTCCGTTTGTATTAATAAATCTGTTTCTCTCGAAATTATCGAGCACCACCACCTCAAACTAGAAGTTACACCACTTCCAATCAATAATACCGATACCAATTGTGGGATGCTGAGTACGCCTCAGCAAGGTTTATATCACCCGAGAAGGCCCGATTTATATTCCGTTTCTGAAGGAAACAAGAATAGAAAGTAAAATATCCCAACAAAGTGAGATATCTACTCTTCCTCTCAACAAGATTAGATCAATCAGGAACCTACAAACAATAGCAAATTCACAAAGAAAACAAGAAAGACACGAGATTTACGTGGTTCGATAAAATTGCCTACGTCCATGGGAGGGATGAGGGAGATTTGACTATAAAGAACAGATGACTTGTACAATCCACAAGCTCGTCCCAAAGAAAAACTTTAATTTTACGAGAGAAATTGACCTCTCTTATAGAATCTCTCCAAGCTTTCTTTTTCTCTCTACCAAAAACCTCCTTTTTTCCCTTTTCTTTAACTTTTCTCCACACAACAAATCCAGCGATTCCCTATTTAAAGGAAACAAACTCCTCCACCCCTTTAACTCTACCGATGGGACTAAATTTTTTTGTTTTCGCGTGGGCATTGCGGGCGAGGATGTTTGCGTGGCCCCACCTCACGTGGGCATTGCGGGCGAGGGTTGTTTGCGCGTGGCCCCACTTCACGTGGGTAGCCCACGTTCACGTTCACAGTTAGAGACCCACTTCTAAACTTTAGGAAAACCACTTCTAAAGTTTAAGATCACTTATTTGATTTTTCACTAGAGTACTAGTTGTCAGTAGACACTAAAATGATGATATTAGCATACAAATTAACTGGATGATAGTAACTCAAAACCATGAGGTTATCTTTAACGCTATTGTTAAAATTATTAAGAGAACTCTTAATTTCTTTTTCACTGTGCAAAAACTCAAAATTGTTGGGATATTCTAACATGTTTCTGCAAGTTGAACGTTTCTGTTCATGGATCAGATGACATGATGAATTTGAATATGGATTGCGATGCTATATTAAAGGGTCTACAACCTTGTCAGAATGCCTACAATCGACAGAAAGTGCTAATACTATGGTTCATCTCAGTGGGTCCCACAATAAAAAGTATTTTTATATTATTTAAATAATACATATCATTCATGGGGTCCACTGAGTGAGAATATTTAATTAGTGAGTTGTAGGAATTCTCTACAACCAAGGATGTAGAGGATCTCTACCCATATTAAAGTCCCTTCCACAATATGAAAAAAAATTCAAAGTTACATTGAGGATCAAAGATATGATTACACCTAAATGTATCTTAATGAACAAGTTGGTCTTAATTAATCACTAACGCTGACTTAAAAGCCTCTATAAATCTCATCATGCACTTGTACAGTTGTGCTTGTGTCCTCTCCTCATCTCACACAGGCATCTCTCTCATGGCTCTTGCAACTCTCAATATTGCCTCTCTTCCCATTTTCTCCCTCATCTTTCTCCCTCTCCTTTTTGTCCTCCTCCGAAACAAAAAAGACAAAAAATTCCCGCCAGGCCCAAGAAAACTCCCAATCATCGGCAACCTCCACGAACTCGGCGCCGTCCCCCAGCGTTCTCTCCTCAAACTCTCTCAGAAGCACGGCCCTCTCATGTACCTCAAACTCGGCACAATCCCAACAATCGTCGCCTCATCAGCCGACACCGCGAAAGAATTAATGAAAACGCATGATCTCGATTGCTGCAGCAGGCCGGTGACCACTGCTGCGTCGAGGCTCGCCTACGGAAACTCCGACATAATCTTCTCTCCCTATGGCGGCATCTGGCGAGAGCTGCGCAAGATCTGCATCGTCGAGTTCTTCAGTTTGAAGAAAGTGCAGATGTTTCGGCCAATAAGGGAGGAAGAGATCGATCGTATGATCGAGTCCATATCGTCTCGGTTGTCATCGTCAACGGTGGATGTGAGCAAAGAGGCACTCGCGGTTGCTAATAATATCACTGGTCGAGCGCTGCTCGGGAAAAGGTATATATTGTTTGAGGGACTCAGATTATCGATCCATTACTATTATCACAATAGTTGATTTGTTAAATAGATAGTTGTCATTCAATTCATGGGGGTCTAGTAAAATGCTGGATTTAGAATAAATCATAACCATTATTAGACAAATTAAAAGCTGTGATAAAAATAATGGCCTCTCAATTATGGTTTTGGTAGGGAAGATGGATCAAAATTCATTATTGGAGATATTTAGCTCAAACACAAAAGTTATCTATAACGTAGAATAAATAATTATTAATTTGCACTTAAATACCCCAAAGATTACATCATGTTTAACTTGATATCCTAGAATTTCTTTTTCAAGAATATGCTAAAGTTCATTTTGGGGTACCAAAGTTGAATGGTTTTGAACTATCGAGATATTCTTTGGGAAAAAAGAACTTTGAATAGTTAAAGATGATGTAAACTTTAGAGTATTTAAGTGCAAGTAAACCTAAAATAAAGATAATAATAAATAAGAATGATATTTCTGCGTAGGTTTGTGGTCACAATTAGTCATGATAGTAAATAAAATAACCAGGAAATTCACTAAATCCCAAATAAGTTTGAATGTTTGGTACGTAACCCCCAAAATATTTTAAAACTCTCAAAAACTGATCACAGTAACTTTGAGAATTCAGAAAATCCCAAAACATGTTGTTTTTCAGTTAACTCCCCATAATGATGTCTGTTCATACTTTGACCGAGTTTGCAAACAGAGAATATCACGTAAACATGAAAAAATAATCACTGGGGTTAAGTAGAAAAACTCAAAGGAGAAGAATGGTAAGGGAAAGATTTTTGTTGGTTCTCTTGTACTTTTCTCATCATAATTTTGCCTTTAATTTATATAGAAAATGCTGAATTGCAAACATCATAACCATACTAAATCACCATCACTAATGAATTATATTTAGGGGTTTTTATTTCAAGGCCCATTTGTTTACTCCTCTTTACCTCTAAGCCCACTAACTTTTGTATGTCTCCAACCCAATTATCTTCTTATTTTTGCCTCTAAACCCAATCGCAAATCTGATGCATATACCACTTGTATTTGTACAAAAAGGATAAAATTCCTAAATACCCTTTCAATCCCCAACTCCTACCAGTACTCTCTCCCCCCCTCTTCTTCCCAAATTTAGTCTCGTGCCTAAATCACCAAATTTAGTCCTGTATGCCATTCTCTCCCGTTCGTGGCATTTCGTGGTCATTTCGTTCGTCGTCGGCCCGTCCATGATCGCCAGATCCGTGTGTCGACCACATTCCGTCGCCGTTGCCGTCGCCGTCCGGCCACATTCCCGTCGCCGTTGCCCGTCGCAGTCGCCCGTCGCCGTCCCGACCGCATTCTCCCCCCCTTTTTCTCTTTGCCGTCGCCCGTCGCCCGTCCCTCCCGTCACCGTCATCGTCACCGTCGGCCATCCCGCCCGTCGCCCGTCATCGTCACCGTAAGCCCATCGCGGATCCCGTCGCCATCTCCTCTCGTTCATGCTTTGTGCCGCCCATCGTCCGTCAGCCCAGTCTAATTCGCTGAGTAACAATCGACCATCTAGCGAAGGTAAGCTTCCTCCTCTCAACTTACGCAATGGTTTAATTTGTTTGGGAGACGTTTGCAAAATTTAAGTTAATAAAAAATGGGTTAATTCTTTGTGAGTTTGGTTTGTGAATGTGTCTTTGGTTGAAGCGTTGCATCGATAAAGTTGGTTTTCAACAGCGGAGATAACACTGATGATTGATTAAGGGATATATGTTTGATGGCCTAATGGAGTATTTGGGTCTACTAACCAGGTTTTACTACTGTAGTGATATTTTGTGGTTTATGTGATTTTACTTAGTTGTTCATGAGTTTTGTGTTCACCTAAGATATGTCTCGGTGTTGATATATATGGTGATTGTTTTAGGATTTTTATTGACTTCTATCTCTAATTCAAGTTTCTTTGGATTATTTTTCTTTTCGGTGAAGTTGTGTAATCGTTAAGATGAGTCGAAAATAGTTCAGGAGGAGGTATGAAGGGACAAAAAAATATTGTAGGGGGCAAGTAGGTCCTGAAGCCTTTTATAAATTGTATTTATTTTTTTCACAAAATAAATAATTGTGCACAAACTAATACACTGCTAACTAATACGCGGCTTCGATTGAAAAAGTAAATTATCGTTGCATATGACAACATGTTAACTCTTTGGGTTTTGAATGATATGTATGAGTTGTGCCTCAAGATTTCAGGATATCTTTCCAAGTTTTGAGTAGAAGAGAGGACAATTTTTAATCATCACTCTCAAGAAGTATATCCTCTACTTTTTGAATGATATGTCTATGGGGTTGTCCTCCTCCAGTGCAAGTTTTTTTATTAGTATTGGACACCCACATTGTATTCAAATCTCATTGTATTCATTATGAACTTTTAATCATCACTCTCAAGAAGTATATCCTCTACTTTTGATCTTAATATATCTTCATATTGATATGATACTAAAGTTGCTTATGTTTTACTTTGGTTCTGAAAAATCGGGCTATGGATATTGTTAAAATTCCATCCAATATTGGATACTTCGAGACCTTATTTCTTCTACGTTGTGGGAGGATCATCGCATGGCCTCATGCATTCTATGGCTATTTGGATATTCCCAATGTTCCAATGCAACCACTTCTAGTGGATTGTTTGTTGGAAGCCTTTGATGTTGCTAAAAGTAGTTTCAAAATCGGAGGAAAATGGACCTCCTTTGGTGTTGAGGATGTGGTCAGAATTACAGGTCTTTCATTTGGAGGATCGATAGTAGACACGAGGTTTCATAGAAGCGATCGCGAGACACTTTACAAGCTTGTGCTTTCATATAGAACAAAGGCAGAAGTTGAGGAGGATTTGAAGCGTAGGACTAGAAGAGGAAAGAAGCAAATTGATGAGGGAAAGAAGAACATTGTGTGTGCTAGAAGAAATAGGATGGGTGAATTGATCATGGAGATGGCCGAGCATAGAGATCCTCTTTTGCCACAGATGCTCGTGGCTTTTATTATAGGCTTTATATTATGCCCTCAAGCTAATATGGGTTGTCCTTTGTTTGCATTTAGATATGCTGAGAATTTGGACACTCTTAATGAGTACAATTGGGCTGAAGTGGTGTATAATCGTTAACGGTGAAATGAGTAAGGCTCGAAAATCATCACTAAGAGGTCCAAGCGTTCGAAGGTTGTTATATGGGGGTTTTGCCTCAATTTTGGTGGTAAGTTAACCTTTTATATATTTATGTCATTTTCATTTTATATATTTAGTCCTATTTTATTTTTGTGCTAAATTTTTTTCGTTTCACGATTTGGTTCTATGAGCTTGGAAAAGTTGAGCCTTCAGCGAAGTCTTTGAATCTCTACCTCCCATCCTAAACTTCAAAAAGTGTCCAAAATCTTTGAGGAGGAATGCAATGCAAGAATTAATTAGAGACCCGATTAATTTTAGGAAGTATGATAATGACTCAAGGGTTCTAAAATTTCAAAGAGGATTTACAGGCGGCTACTACCGGCCACTACACGGTACCCACGACCACTTCGGCCCTACAAAGTCAAAGGGAAAGGTATAGCGGTTGGTTAACTAATGTTACCTTTCAATTTTTGGGATAAGTAGTTTTTAACGTGCTTGGGTTATTTACATGTAGGTAATCACTGAAGCTGATTTGGACGGCTCATAGATGAAAAAGAGTTGAATTAGACCTTCTCTTGAAGATGAAGAGAAATATTTGGTGGGAGGCAAGATGATGTTGATAGTGATGGGGAGATGCGATGATGGGGATGATGGGGATGATAGTGATGGTGGAGATGATGATGGCGGGAATGAGGAGGATGATAGAGATGTAGGAGATGAGGGGGATGGTGGAGAAGTGGATGAGGATGCTGGTGGAGATGCGGAGGTTGGTGGTGATGTAGATGTTGACAAAATGAATGTAGATAAAGATGATGGTGGAGATGATGCCAATTTCGAAGTGGACATGGTTTCAATGGAAGTGGATGATGGCCTTTGTTCTTAGCCAGCGATCTTTCGATAATTGAAGGCAAGCGTAAAACCCTTCCATTAAAAACGAGTTCTCTCTAGATCTCGACAAAGGCTGGCCCAACTATGCGTTCACCGTTTGTCCCGCTTGCTAGTCGAAAAGGGGTACCAAGTTATCCGGGAAGGAAGGAAGTAAATGATAATGAGAGAGAACTACTCGATAACTTTTGGAAGGATAAAAACATGACCATGTAAGAAATCTTGAATTACCTATTTTATGACTTTTATAGTATTTTCGTTAACACGTTTACTATGTTATTTCATATGTAGGGAGACATTAGTGTGGACATCTAGTGATGCTTTGTTAACCGTAAGGATGCATTAGAATTGCTTAAAGGAGATGCAATTAGGCTGCGATGTAAGTACCCCTTTTTCATGCTTCACACGATACGTGTAGTATATAACAAAAATGAAGTTGAGAATTGTATGTATATTTTAGGCCATAGCCTCGTATGTTGTGCTTCTTAATGAGTTGATGGAGCTACAGCCAGACTATGCAAAGGACATACACATCTGTAGTCCGTGGATAACTGTAAGTATAAATCCAATTGGAGATTATAAGTATTATTCATTTTTATCTTAAATACTAAAATGTTCCGTTCCTTGCTTTTATGTAGAGATGCATCAGCGAAAATAATCGTCAAGTGTGGAGCGATGTTTAGGCCAATAGCGATATCACGTTTCCTTGAACTTGATAAAATTATTTTCCCACTTTTAACTTCATTTCAGCGGCACATGTTGGTTTTATCGTAAAAGATAAAAGATTTTATCATTACTCATCTCTCGCGGTTACATGTCCGATCTTTGTTAATTTTAGAGTGAAGCTTATATCCTCCATTCCGATGAGTGGAATTTGGATATTAAAACTTGTCATGAGATAGAAAGTGTTAATGTGCCTCAACAGCGTGGGTTCGTGTATTCAACTTGTTAGGTATCTTGTTATTTTTACGTATGTACGACGAAATTATATATCGCGGGTGGAAAACTTTATATTTATACTTGCAATTATTGTACTTGCAGTAGCCTAGATTGCGGGGTCTTCTTGATGTCGTACATGTTGGCTGGTTTACGATCAAACTATTTCAATAGATCAAAAGGATTGTGCAAGACATAGAGCTCGTGTCGTAGCTCTATTTCTATCTGAAGGTATATTTTAAGCTAAGTGTAATGTTGGTGACTTTTGCATTTCATCTAATATTCTATGCTTCTTGCACATTCTGAATCTCTATTTCTTTGTTACTCACATTCTTTATTGTGTTCTTCTGAATCTCATCAGGCAACCGAAGAAGATTATACAGTGATGCAGCAAAGTAGTCTTTTGTATTGTGTATAAAAGAAGAATGATATATTTGTCTTGTATTAGGTTAATAGTTATTTGACTTTGTTATCTTGTAAATTATTATCTGTAGTTCCAAGATATTTTTGTTATCTTGTAAATTATTATTTGACTATGTATATGGTGAAACCTTTCACTCATTTAGAATTGATGGTGGCTATTTACTTTTTCTCATGCTCTTTCTAAGGCGGGCACATGTTGGTTTTATGTATTGTGAATAAAAATGGGAAATAAAATAGGCAAGACATTCATTTGGTGAAAGTGTAGCGTGATATCCTGAAAGTGTAGCGTGATACCCAGTAAGTGTAGCGTGATATCCTAAAAGTGTAGCGTGATATCCTGAAAGTGTAGCGTGATACCCAATAAGTGTAGCATGATATCCTGTAAGTGTAGCGTGATACCCAGTAAGTGTAGCGTGATATCCTGTAAGTGTAGCGTGATACCCGTAAGTGTAGCGTGATATCACGAAAGTGTAGTGATATCTTGAAAGTGTGGCGTGATACCCGATAAGTGTAGCGTGATATCACGAAAGTGTGGCGTGATATCACGAAGTGTGGCGTGATACCCATAAGTGTAGCGTGATATCACGAAAGTGTAGCGTGATACCCGATAAGTGTAGCGTGATATCACGAAAGTGTAGCGTGATATCACGAAAGTGTGGCGTGATACCCGTAAGTGTGGCGTGATATCACGAAAGTGTGGCGTGATATCACGAAAGTGTGGCGTGATACCCGTAAGTGTAGCGTGATATCACGAAGTGTGGCGTGATACCCGATAAGTGTGGCGTGATATCACGAAAGTGTGGCGTGATATCACGAAAGTGTGGCGTGATACCCGATAAGTGTGGCGTGATATCACGAAGTGTGGCGTGATACCCGATAAGTGTGGCGTGATATCCGTAAGTGTAGCGTGATACCCGGTAAGTGTGGCGTGATATCACGAAAGTGTGGCGTGATATCTGAAAGTGTGGCGTGATACCCGATAAGTGTGGCGTGATATCACGAAAGTGTGGCGTGATATCACGAAGTGTAGCGTGATACCCAATAAGTGTAGCGTGATATCACGAAAGTGTAGCGTGATACCCGATAAGTGTAGCGTGATATCACGAAAGTGTAGCGTGATATCACGAAAGTGTGGCGTGATACCCGTAAGTGTGGCGTGATATCACGAAAGTGTGGCGTGATATCACGAAAGTGTGGCGTGATACCCGTAAGTGTAGCGTGATATCACGAAGTGTGGCGTGATACCCGATAAGTGTGGCGTGATATCACGAAAGTGTGGCGTGATATCACGAAAGTGTGGCGTGATACCCGATAAGTGTGGCGTGATATCACGAAGTGTGGCGTGATACCCGATAAGTGTGGCGTGATATCCGTAAGTGTAGCGTGATACCCGGTAAGTGTGGCGTGATATCACGAAAGTGTGGCGTGATATCTGAAAGTGTGGCGTGATACCCGATAAGTGTGGCGTGATATCACGAAAGTGTGGCGTGATATCACGAAAGTGTGGCGTGATACCCGGTAAGTGTAGCGTGATATCACGAAAGTGTAGCGTGATACCCGATAGAAGTGTGGCGTGATATCACGAAAGTGTAGCGTGATATCACGAAGTGTGGCGTGATACCCGGTAAGTGTGGCGTGATATCACGAAAGTGTGGCGTGATATCACGAAAGTGTGGCGTGATACCCGGTAAGTGTAGCGTGATATCACGAAAGTGTGGCGTGATACCCGATAAGTGTAGCGTGATATCACGAAAGTGTGGCGTGATACCCGATAAGTGTAGCGTGATACCCGATAAGTGTGGCGTGATATCACGAAGTGTGGCGTGATATCACGAAAGTGTGGCGTGATATCCTGTAAGTGTAGCGTGATACCCGATAAGTGTGGCGTGATACCCGGTAAGTGTAGCGTGATATCACGAAAGTGTAGCGTGATATCACGAAGTGTAGCGTGATACCCGATAGAAGTGTAGCGTGATACCCTATAAGTGTAGCGTGATATCACGTAAGTGCACATAACAAATGCATATCTTACATTCAAAAACATTTCTTCGTTGACCCAAAAGTATACTTTCACAAAACTATAATATGTCTTACGTTGACCCAAGTATGGGACTTCCACAAACACAAAAACATGTCTTACATTGACCCAAAAGTATGATACTTCCACAACCACATATCTATTACGCAATAGCTTGTCTACATGTTCTACGGTTGTGACCATCATTGACATCTACTACATTTTAACTCTTTGTGGGGATTCAATCACGAAGGAATGCGTTTTGTTCTTGGTCTTCCACGAAGAATTGATGTTTTCGGTAGAATCACCATATTTTCTTCATCTACATGTGGTTTGTCATCGCCGAATCGGGTATATAGGATAGGAGTAGCATTTCACGGTATGTCTCCACACTAAAGTAGTGAAATATAGGAATAAAGACTATCATTATTTTGTCAATTCGTAGCCGCATGTTTGCAAGGCGACCGACTACTTGCCATTCACGACAAGTGCATGTAGCTCATTCAAATCTACTTCAGCGGTGGGGAAATCATACACCTCGTACCTTCCGTAGTAGGCGGAATAGCGAGAAAGACAACGTGATTGCTCATTGATCGAATAAGGTGCTCTTCCACGGTAGGAACAAATCGTGGTCCACTTGTGGGATGCCTCGCCTTTCAAAACTCATCCTCATCATTTTCTTACGAATATTATCAATAGTTTGGGTAATTGGCAAATAACGAGCTTCTTTGATCCAAGAATTGAATGACTCGCTAGGTTTGATGTCAACCATCCATATCTACAAGCAACCGTCAATAAATAATAAGTATAGAGGTACATATACATAAATGATTTGTATTTAAAATTTTGCGTAAATTAAGATATTAACCTCTTCCCTTGAAAATAGCAATTAGCCCAATTTTGGATTCATCCTCAACATTTCATTATAGGCGATCTCGATTTGTTTAGTAGCTCGTTGCATTCATTGTTATAGGTCAGAAGTGTATGCATAGCGACTCTCTTCATAGTTTGCACACATTCATCTCGTAAAGGTGGTATAATACCTTTCTTTGACAAGTAAGTCTTAAAATTAGCCAAAAGATGACGAATGCAATACGAGTGATGTGACCATGGAAAGCATTTCTTCACAGAATTCTGAAGTCCTTTGTCCCTATCAGAGATTAAAACCAGCTCATCATCTGGAGTATATGGATCTTCATCATTGAAGAGAATGTCTCGAATGCATTCCAAAAACCATTCCCAATTATTCTCATTCTCCGTCCCGCATATGCAAATTGCTACGGGAAACATTCCCCCATCTCCATTTAGAGCAGTTGCGGCAAGTAAGGTTCCTTTATACCTATACAAAGGAAGAGCAATCATGAAACAAAGTATAATATTTTATTAAGAAGAACGGTATATTAATGTAAGTTTTGGTTAGATTGACCTCTACCATACCTATCAAAAAGATGTGTACCATCTAAGAACAAGATTGGCCTACATCCCTCCATAAACCCCTTCCAACAAGCATAATAAGACACAAATATCCTTGTAAATCTTCCATCTTCGTCGTGCCATTCTAAGTGAACAATTGGTCCCGGATTAGTTTGCATAACTTTATCCTTATACCATCGGAGTTGGTCATATGAAGATTTACCATCACCATATAATTCACGTTGAGCTAGCTCTTTTCCCCACCAAATTCTATGATAAGGGATGTCCAAACCAAATTCCATTTTTAGCTTCTTCTGGAAATCAATTGGGCGATAAGTCGGTTGTTCCTTCAAGATGGATTTTAGGTGATTAGCATTCCACTTACGAGATGCCCGTCTATAACCTTCCTTTCCTATGCCTCCTCCCAAACAACTATGAGAACTACAAATATTTTTTACATAGAATCGATCACTATCTCTACGACGGGTGCAATGAACCATCCATTCACAGTTTGCGGCCTTGCATTTTGCTGTCACTCTTTTGCGTTCATTTTTTACAAAAACAAAGCTAAACCCTCGTGCAATAGAGTAATTACTTAAACTCCGCCGACAATGCTCAACATCATCAAATTCTTGACCAACACTTCTAATTGCATTGTGCCATGCAATAGGAATCATACTAGAGCTCCCAACTTCCCGAGACATATTTTGTGAAGACGAAGGATTTTGTGAATAGGAAACATGTTCTTCACTAGAGGGATGTCACAGTTTGCATAAAAATTATCTGGCGTTAAAGAAAGTGAGAACTTTAGAATTGATGGTCAAAGTATAAAAGTATATCAAAATGTAAATTACCTTATATGAACACTATTAGATTGTTGCCCAAATAATATCTCTCGATTCATCTCGGCGTTCATAATAACTATATTCTCCTTGCAACCGATGTATATGGAACATTGTCGAGACATCATCATCCTCACATACACATACATACATTTCTTGTGTGTGGGGTACTTTGTAAGTCAAGTGCATCGTGCTTGCACTACAAGCAATTAGTCTTTGCACTTAACCGTAAATCATTGTAACTCCAATTGGCGTTTAATTTTAAAAGTGATTATTTCCTCTGAAATCCGTCAATGCACAGTACAATTCCTCATCCATCTATGTTTGTTGTCACCAAAAATAAACAAATTTAAGAAAAAGTTCATCTTCACTAACAATAAAAGAAATTGAGTGGTAGGGAAATAATTTTCATAAATAGAATGAAAATTTAATGTGAAATAATAACATGTAATTATGCGAGATTAGCGGTTGGCTAAATTCAAATTTCATCAAATATAGCGTGATATCCTGAAAGTGTAGCGTGATATCCTGAAAGTGTAGCGTGATACCCAGTAAGTGTAGCGTGATATCCTGAAAGTGTAGCGTGATAGGCTGAAAGTGTAGCGTGATAACCTGAAAGTGTAGCATGATACCCTGAAAGTGTAGCGTGATAACCTGAAAGTGTAGCGTGATATCACGAAGTGTGGCGTGATAGGTGAAAGTGTGGCGTGATAACTGAAAGTGTGGCGTGATATCACGTAAGTGTAGCGTGATATCACGTAAGTGTAGCGTGATATCTTGTAAGTGTAGCGTGATATCACGAAGTGTAGCGTGATACCACGAAAGTGTAGCGTGATAACTGAAAGTGTGGCGTGATATCTTGTAAGTGTAGCGTGATAACTGAAAGTGTAGCGTGATACCGAAAGTGTAGCATGATACCACGAAAGTGTAGCGTGATATCTTGTAAGTGTGGCGTGATATCACGAAAGTGTGGCGTGATAGCTGAAAGTGTAGCATGATATAATTTTCATGAATAAAATAAAAATTAATGTGAAATAGTTAGTTAATGTGAAAGGATAATGTGAAATATACTCATGTAAAATAATTAATGTGAAAGGATAATGTGAAATATAATTAATGTGAAATAATCATGTAAAATAATTAATGTGAAAGGATAATGCCAAATTCTTTGTCATGAATTCCTATGAATAATGAATAATAATGTGAAATAATTGTCACGAATAAAGTGATAAATTAATGCTATAAAATTGGTAGTTGGGTGAGGTGCAAAATTATACCTTCAATTGCTAAGAAATTGATAAAATTCCACCAAATTCACACCATACACATTAATGAGAATTAATTGATTGAATGATAAAGTGGGTGAGAGAGAATTAATTCTTGGGTTTTAAGAGTGGAATAATGGAGAGAGAGAAATGGAGAGAGAGAAGGGGGAGAGGAGGCGGGGCAATTTCCGCGTTTCTCCCTCTCCGCCTATGCATTAAATGCGGTTAGGAGGCTGGAGAGGAGAGGCAGTGAACGTACTTCCGTCTCTCTCTCCTCTCATTTAATTCGTTTTTTAAGGGGCCCACTTTATTAGATTAAATTAATTAAATCTGAAAGGGTATAATTGGTATTTTAAAAAAATATTAGGGGGGCCCACGTATACAAGTGTTGTATTTTAGAAGTTGGGTTTATAAGCAAATACAAAAAGATAATTGGGTTGGGGGATACATACAAAAGTTAGTGGGCTTAGAGGTAAAGAGGAGTAAACAAATGGGCCTTGAAATAAAAACCCCTTATATTTATAATAAAATTTCAATCCTCAACGCAAAATTTCCTACAGGTTTATGGATAAAGAGACCGGCGAGGGGAGTGAGCTGCCAGAGCTGATAGGGGAGTCTCAGGCGATGTTTGGGGCGTTCTTCTTTGGTGATTATGTCAAGGGTTTTGCATGGATTGATGTTGTTAATGGGATGAGAGCTAGGCTTGAGAAGAATTATAAAGTGTTTGATGATTTTTATCAGAAGGTGATTGAGGAGCATTTGGAGAATATGGGGAGAGATGGAGGTAGTGAAGATACTCTACATGCTTTGTTGAGGATACAGAAGGATGTGCCACATCTCACCAATGAACACATCAAAGGTCTTCTTGTGGTTTGTACATATATCACTCTAGCTCTATGCATTTTTTTTGTTCGTTCTTTTTTAGCAAGGTAATCAGGGTATTAGATTTAGATGACACTGATGCTATTAGAAGATATTAGGCTAAATATCAGGAAATCCTCCTTAACTTTGACTGATGATCATATAACCCTCCATGACTTTGAACATATCAGAAAACCGCCCTTAAGTTTAGGGGTTATCAAAAAAACCCCTTTAACTTTTAAGAATTTTTTCAGGAAACTCTCCTAAACAACATTAACCGCAATTTTCACATGGGCGGTGTAGGGATAAATTCGCAGCGGTCCGCAGCGGTCTGATCAAGTGTATGAAAATAACACACTAAGCAAACCAGACCGCAGCGGTCTGATCAAGTGTATGAAAAAAACACACTAAGCAAACCAGAAAATAGAGAGACAATCACAAACACACAGATTTACGTGGTTCGATCAAATTGATCTACGTCCACGGCAGGAGGGGGTTTCACTAGTGTTATCTCTCAATTACAACACTCGTACAAAATGAGAACCCTCGTTCTCAAAGCTCTCTCCCTCCCAGATTGTTTTTCTCACAATCACACACAACGGAACGAAAAACTTAAAACAAAAGAGAGAGAGAGAGAATTAATAAGTGTGTGTATTGATTTTTTTTTTTTTTTTGTTGGGCTGAGAGAAATGAGAGCAACTCTTTTGAAAATGACCTCTCTTCATTTTGTCTTCAGCACACAAACCAAGGTCCACACTTCCATCTAATCAATCCAACTTTCGGTGGGGAAAAAATCAAGTTGTCAAATGCTTTTCCTTTTTCAAAATAATGGGGCCTACTTGTTGAAATTCAACCCATAATACAACAATCTCCACATTGAGTTGAATTCTCAACTATCAAGAACTAGTGAACTCCACCCCTCTTGCAAATAATGCCCCAAACGGGGCCACCTAACAAGTGCGAATGCCTCCCAAATCCAAGCAGTGCTTGAACTTGAAGGCCGGGACCGGTTTGGTCAACATGTCAGCTGGGTTGTCTGCAGTACCAATCTTCTTCATCGCGATACTTCTCTCAGCGGTTGCCTCACGAATGAAATGATATCTGACATCGATGTGTTTTGTCCTCTCGTGGTGTGCTGAGTTTTTACTTAGGTGTATTGCGCTCGATTGTGCCAAAACTGAACTAGCCTCTGTTGAAGCCCAAGCTCACCAACAAGGTTTCTCAACCAAATACTTCTTTTCTTGCCTGCTTCGCGCGCCGTATCTCTGCCTTGTAGTAGACAAAGCCAGCATCGACTATAGAGTCGATCTCTAACTAATAGGCGAGCGGATAGAGTAAAAAGATAACCAGTCAAAGATCTTCTTTTATCAAGATCACCAGCATAGTCAGAATCCACAAAACCTACAACCGAGGTTCCCGAAATCGCTATCAAAATCAAACCCAAATCGAGGTACCCACGAGATCTGAAGGATTCACTTCTTGCCTCCCAATGTGTCTTCCACAGGTGAGCCATATATCGCTCACTACCTTGTGCACGGGCAATATGCGGGCGAGTGCAAATCATAGCATACATAATGCTACCCACCGCACTAGAGTATGGAACTCGACATCTCCTTTTCTCGGTCTCGCTCTTAGGTGAATCACGGTGAGAGGCTAAAGTGTGGAGCCAAAGGAGTCGTGAACGGCTTGGCATTCTTCATCCCAAAGCTCAAGCACCTTTTCAATATAACTCTTCGGGAGAGATATAATGTTCGGCTTTTGTCCCTCTTGATCTTCATCCCTAAGATCTTCTTTGCTGCACCAAGATCTTTCATCTCAAACTCATCACTGAGTTGTTTCTTCAAAATAAGAATCTGCGATATATTCTTAGCAGCAATAAGCATGTCATCGACATATAATAGAAGATAAATAAAAGAATCATCTCCTAGATGCATGTAGTACACACAACTATCATAAGTACTTCTTGAGTACCTATGATTAAGCATAAAATTATCAAACCTCTTGTACCCTTGTCTAGAGCTTGAGCCATACAAAGATTTCTTCAATCTGCAAACATGATCTTCTTTACCTTCTCACAGTATCCCTCCGGTGAGACATGTAGATAGTCTCCTCAAGCTCACCATGTAAAATGCAGTTTTCACATCGTGCTCAAGCTCGAGATCAAATAGAGCAACCATGGCAAGCAATACACGGATGGAGGTATGCTTCACAACCGAGAAAATACTTCATCATAGTCAATTCCTCCTTTTGCCTATAACCCTTTGCCACCAACCGAGCTTTGAATCTAGCATCTTCAACCCACGGATACCTTCTTTCTTCTTGAAAATCCACTTGCATCCAATTATCCTTTTACCCTTAGGTAATTGCACCAAATCCCAAGTCGATTCTTGTAAAGTGACTCGAGTTCTTGTCATAGCCGTGGCCCAATGACCGATTCAGCTGCATGAGAGCATTCGATGAAATTGATGGCTCTTGAATACCCATCTCTTCACCGTCGTGAGAGCATATGCCACTAATTTAGCGTGTGCATATCTCGAGGAGGTCGATCTGTCTCCTCTCTCGCGGTGGCTATGGAGTAAGGTTCTTGACCTCGGCATCATCGACATCGAGTGCGAATTATGTTGCTCTTCTACAACTGTAGGACCAATTTTTGTAAACGACTTTTGAGAAGTATCTCCCTCGAGCTCCACCTGGAGCTCCACCTTATCCATAGGCTTCTCTACATTTCTGTAGACTCAACGAAACCTTCCCATGATCAAGTATATATTTTCATTAAAAATAACATCCCTACTAATAATGAATTTAGGAGAATCAGGCTCAAGACTCCACAAGCGATAGCTTTAACGCCATCAGCATAGCCAATAAAAATACATTTCTTAGCTCTAGGCTCAAGCTTACCCTCTCTAATATGATAGTAAGCAGGACATCCAAATACCTTTAAATTTGAATAGTCACTGGGTTTACCTGACCATACCTCATTTGGAGTCTTGTGCTCAATGGCGGTAGAAGGAGACCGGTTCACCAAGTAACAAGCTGTGTTAAACTTGAAAGTCTTTATCTAACCTAGAGTTTGAGAGCATACACCTAGTTCTTTCCATCAATGTTCTATTCATTCATTCTGCCACCCCATTTTGCTGAGGAGTGTACCTGACCGTGCGATGTCGTGCGATCCCGAATTTGGCGAAGCTGGTTGAACTCACCACTGTAAAACTCTAGACCATTATCGTTGGGAGCGTTTAATCTTCTTCGGTTTGATTTTCAACAAGAACTTTCCACTTCTTGAAAGTTTCGAACATCTCGCTTTTGCGCCTGAGAAAATAAACCCAAACTTTCCTGGAAAAATCATCAATAAACGTCAGAAAATAAAGAGCACCACCTTTGGATGGAACCTGAGCCGGTCCCCACAAATCTGAATGGATATAGTCGAGAGTGCCCTTCGTCGTATGTGAGCCAGTTGAGAAGCTGACTCGAGTTTGCTTCCCAAGCGCCACGGTGCTCCACGAAATCAAGTGATGATGTATGATCACCACAGAGTAAGCCACGTTTACTCAAAATAGTCATCCCCTTCTCGCTCATGTGTCCTAAACGTATATGCCACAACTGAGTAGTGTCTCTATCAGCATCAGAGGACACACCTGCAGAGCCTGTCACCGTACTGCCTTGGAGAACATAAAGACTGTTCACCTTGCTACCTTTCATCACAACCAATGAACCCTTAGTAACTCTAAGAGCTCCACCTCCACCTGTGTAAGAACACCCAATAGAATCCAAAGAACTCAAAGAAATCAGATTTTTCTTTAAGTCCGGGATGTGTCTCACATCTGACAAAGTTCTCACTATCCCATCATGACACCGGATACGAACTGTACCAATACCAACTGTCTTGCAAACTGCATTGTTACCCATCAAAACTGATCCACCACTTATAGGTTTGTAAGTAGTGAACCAATTTTTATTTGGACACATATGATAAGGCCTTTTGTATCCAAGATCCATTCTCTATCGAGCGGCCATCCAAGGGACATCTTGCAAGAACCGTCTCGGCAACAACGGCGATGTCGGCCTTTACCGTATTAAATTTGAATCGAGGTTTCACCACGGTTGTCTTTCTTCTTTAGAGCATAGCATTCGACTGTAATGCCCTTTCTTGTGACAGAGAAACACTCCACTGTTTCTTATTTTGGGTGATCTCGGACTTTGAGCGATTTCGGATTGCCCTTTATCACCCTCTCGGTCTTGATCTACCTCGGCTAGTAGACCATCGGCACGCCTATCGGTACCTTTCCCATTTAACTTTGTTCTTAACTTCGGAGATTCAAAGAGGCCTTCACATCCTCGGACTTATAGATTCTCTTCCATACAACATAGAGTTAACAAAGTTTTCATAAGAGTCGGGCAAGGAACACAACACAATGAGCACGGTCTTCATCATCAAGTTTAAGATCCGGGTTCTTCATATCCATAACTATTTTATTAAATTCATCAAGGTGTTCTGAATGGGTGTACCTTCTTTCATCTTCGATTATGTATAGCCATTTGTTTGGTACAATCTCGTTGTAAGAGACTTCTTCAAATAGAGACTTTCGAGCTTTGACCACAACCCCTTGCGTTTCCTCATCGGCAACTTCACGAAGCACATTGTGGGATAGTGACAATTGCAAGGCGCTGTGAGCCTTTTCGTCCATCTCTTCGATCTCAGCAGTAGTCATATCATTTGGGTATGTCCCATCGATAGCTTGAATCGTGCCTTCACGTCGTAACAAAGCCTTCATCTTTATCCTCCATAGGCCGAAATTGTTCTGGCCATCGAATATTGACACCGAGAACTTCACAGAGGCCATTATGAAAGATTGAAAGCGTTCTAGAACCAGAAGCTCGATACGGTTTGTAGGGATAAATTCAGCGGCCGGTCGCGTGATGCGATCAAGTGTATGAAAATAACACACTAAGCAAACGGGCGCGTGATGCGATCAAGTGTATGAAAATAACACACCAAGAAACCGTAAAATAGAGAGACAATCACAAACACCGATTCGTGGTTCGATCAAATTGATCTACGTCCACGGCAGGAGGGGGTTTCACTAGTGTTATCTCTCAATTACAACACTCGTACAAAATGAGAACCCTCGTTCTCAAAGCTCTCTCCCTCCCAGATTGTTTTTCTCACAATCACACACAACGGAACGAAAAACTTAAAACAAGAGAGAGAGAGAGAGAGAGAGAGAGAGAGAGAGAGAGAGAGAGATTAATAAGTGTGTGTATTGATTTTTTTTTGTTGGGCTGAGAGAAATGAGAGCAACTCTTTTGAAAATGACCTCTCTTCATTTTGTCTTCAGCACACAAACCAAGGTCCACGTTTCCATCTAATCAATCCAACTTTCGGTGGGGAAAAAATCAAGTTGTCAAGTGCTTTCCTTTTTCAAAATAATGGGACCTACTTGTTGAAATTCAACCCATAATACAACAGGCGGGTATAATTATGCAAGGAAATATTTTTGCTAGTGAAAACTGCGGCCCACGCTTCTAGGGGGGTTTCTGATAAGAATTTAAAGGGGGTTTTCTAATAAACCCTAAACCTAAGGGCATTTTTCTGATACATACAAAGTTATGGAGGGTTATCTGATGATCATAAAAATTGTTATCTGATAATCATCAAAATTAGGCAAATATATATATATATATATATATATATATATATATATATATATATAATCATCAAGAATTAGGCAAATATATATATATATATATATATATATATATATATATATATATATATATATATATATATATATATATATATATATATATATATATATATATTATTGTTGTCTATGATAGAGCATGTTCATATTCAATGTATAAAGTTAAGGGCAAATTTCACAAACTCCCCATAAGTTTGGGTGTTTCTCATAACACTCAAAAATTTGACCATCACATACCGAAACTAAGCTTCCTATATTTATTTTTAGGATATATTTATTGGCGGAAGTGATACTTCCTCTGCAACTATAGAATGGACGATGACAGAGCTCATAAAACACCCAGAAACACTAAAAAGAGCTCAATCAGAAGTTCGAAATCTAATCGGATCAAAAGGAAAGGTAGAAGAGAGTGACCTCCCCAATCTCCACTACATGAAATGCGTACTCAAAGAAACAATGAGACTTCACCCTCCTGCTCCCCTACTCGTCCACAGAGAAACCATCAACCCCTTCAAAATCAACGGGTTCGACGTCCTGCCAAAGACAAGAGTGATCATCAATGCGTTAGCGATTGGAAGAGATAAGAAATATTGGGAAGATCCTGAAGAGTTCAAGCCTGAGAGATTCATCGATAGCTTGATTGATTTGAAGGGTCAAGATTTTGAGCTTATTCCGTTTGGTGCAGGACGGAGAATTTGCCCAGGGATGCATATAGGGATGGCGGTTGTCGAGCTTGCCCTTGCTAATCTTTTGTATTGCTTTGATTGGGAGATGCCGGAGGGGATGTTGAAGGAGGATATCGATATGAGCGAGGCTCCTGGTGTAACTGTGCATAGGAAAACAGGGCTTTGTCTTGTGGCCAAGAAGTATGATAGTAATTGAAGAGGATGATTTATTGTGTAATTGAATAAATGTTTGCTGGAAATAATATATGAATTTATATTTGGAAATGTATACTATATACTATATATATAACTAAATGGAAAAAAAACCTTTGTATTATAAATACTCCATTATCTTTATAACTCCAACCCATGTTTATCAGCATTTTGGAACCCTTGGCTTCAGAACATTTCTTTACATCTCGTTAATCAACATTATTAGTATTTTGATTATACGATTATCTTTCTTCTAATATTAAAATATCGTCCTATGATTCAGAAAATTGAACTCTCTACAATCTATGTCCAACTGTGAAAATCTAATATTTCCATGTAGAGGTTGAAATGAATCGTTGTGTTTTCGAAATTAGACCCGTTCTAAGCACATAAATTTGTTTAATGTAAGGTCAATCCCCCTAATTCTGCATAGATTGTTGGAAGATAGTCCAGATTCAAAGGAATATGCAAACAAAGAGAATTGAAAATACAAATATCAGACTTGAAGTTTCACATAGTTATTATACAATCACGATGAGCACACACGATGCAGTCTTTCCTTATTTTGCCTCCATCTCAACAAACTCTTTTGGCCAGTAAACGGAGATTAGTTCTCTTACGCACCGTAACTCCAGGAGCTTCATCCGTATCCAACTCCTCTTTAGTCATCCCCGTTGGCAACTTCCAATCAAAAACATAAAGAAGATTAGCAAGAGCAAGCTCAACAACTAGCATCCCAAAGTGCAATCCAGGACAAATTCTTCGGCCTGCACCAAACGGGATAAGCTCAAAATGATGGCCTTTAAAATCAATAGGACTATTGATAAATCTTTCTGGATTGAATTTTTCAGGATATTCCCAAACATCTTCATCTCTCCCAACTGCCCATGCGTTAATGAACAATCTTGATTTAGTTGGAACATCATAGCCGTTGATTTTACAGTGCTGGATTGTTTCTTTTTGTACGAGCAGTGGACCTGGAGGGTGTAGTCTCAGGGACTCCTTTACAACTGACTTTATGTAGTGAAGTTGGTCGAGGTCACTTTCTTCTACTTTTCCTTTGTTTATGATGAGGTTTCTAACTTGTTTTTGTGCTTTTTTCATGACTTCTGGATTTTTCATTAGCTCTGTCATTGTCCACTCTACGGCTGTCGAGGATGTATCTGATCCCGCGATGAATATATTCTGCATAAAGTTAAAGGAAAATGTAACATGCATGAAAGAACAAAATAGAAAGTTTGGTACATTCAACTCAAAAGTTCATAATGTTTATTTTCTGAGCGGCTCTTTCTATGTTTGTGTAATACATTATACATATATCAAAGTAAATTATATATACTCTCTGAAATATTATTACTATTTAGGATATTTTCTAAAATTGGTTAACCATCCTAATTGCTCAAGTGCAAAATATTACAAAAATGTAATGATAACACATCTAGACAGCTTAATTAAAGAGACTTAACTCCTCAATTAACCCTTATTTATGGATAATTTGATGATAAATCTTTATTTCTTTCAACACCTTTACAAGAGAAGTTTAAGGAGTAATATAAGACTTAAATACAAGTTAATCAGTTTAATCCTTCTTGCCCGAAATAAATCAACTAGATCAAACATTTTGTTAATCCCTGCTTAGAAAAAGATAAATATTAGAAAAGAAAGGTGAAGAAGAATACCATTAGGAGTCCCTTAATCTGCTCATCACTTAAATCCATCCCTCTCTTTTGCATATCCAACATCGCACCAACAGCATCTTCATCTCTCTCAACCTCTCTCCTCATACTCTCTTCATGCTCATCAATCACCTTCTGATAAAACCCATCAAGCTCCTTAAAATTCTTCTCCAATCTCCCCCTCATCCCTGTAAATTTATCCAAAAATCCCAAAATCGGCACATAATCGGCAAAGAAAAATCCCATAAACATGGCTTGCGTTTCATTCAAAATCCTCTGAAGATCACTTCCTCCTTCTCCATAATATCTCTTTCCAAGCGCAGTTCTACACGTAATGTTATTCGCAAGAGACATAAGCTCAGTACCCAGATTAACTTCAGAGTTTTGATGATGAGATATCGAATCTATCATTCTATCTACTTCCTCTTCTCTTATCGACCGAAACGAGGCGACTTTTTTCGAACTGAAAAGATGAGAAGTGAAAACTTTGCGGAGGTCCCTCCACTGATCTCCGTAGGGTGCGAAGGCGATGTCGTTAGAGTTGTACGAGAGTTTGTTTAAGGAAGTGAGCTGAGGTCTACTGCAGCATTCAAGATCGTGTGTTTTCAAGAATTCTTTCGCTGTGTCGGCTGATGAGGCGACGATTGTTGGGACTGTGCCGAGTTTGAGGTACATGAGAGGGCCGTGTTTTTGAGAGAGTTTGTGTAGGGATCGATGTGGGAGATTGCCAAATTGATGGAGATTTCCGATAATTGGAAGCTTGGTTGGACCTGGTGGGAGATTGTGCTTTGCAATCCGACGAAAGTGGAGGAGGAGAGGGATGAAAGAGAGGAGGAAGAAGAAGGTTGAGAGGATCACGAATAAGGCCATATTTGTTAAGTTTAGTCGGGAAAATAAAATTTTATAACCAAGCATTGGATTAGTTATTGGGGTTTTTGCCTTTGGGCCCAATTGTTTACCTTGATTTATCTGTGAAGCTAATAACTTTCTTTTGTATCATTGAACCCATTTAACTTTATGTATTTATCTCTAAACCCAAACAGTATAATTTAAAGTTATAATATCTTGTATTTATATATTTTTGGGGTAAAAACCCCCCAAAATACCCCGCCCTCAATATCCACAAAACATCTCTCTCCTCTCAGTTGTCTCCTCTTTCAATTTCTCTCTCACAAAATCAGTTCTCTTTCAAGTTCTCTCTCCACAAAATTCCCCAAAGAAAACCCTTCTTCCTTCATTCTCTCCGTCCTCCATTCTTTCTTGATGCCCTATCAGTTCCTTCTTCTCCCTCTTTCAATTTCTCTACCACTAGTCTAATTTGGGGCAAAATCTTAGCCCTACTTGAGCCCTAACTTATCCATTCTTTTCTTCACGACCACCGCCGCCATTGGCGGCGTGAGTCCTCAACTCGGCCGTGGCCAGTGCTCGACCGCCATTGTCGCCATTGCCCGACCGTCACCGTCAACTAATGCTGTTGAAGGTATATACATCACTTTCTCTAGCTTTAGGTTATTCATATTGTGTGCGCTTCACTTGGTTGCATTTGGAAATGCAACGGTATTTATATCATTGATTTTGTTGTCAGTATGACTTCTGAGAATTGATTCAGTTTATTTTTTTCCTGTTATTGTTTTCTATTTATTTTTGTTACTCAGGCAAAAATAGCCTGATAGACTTATGTACTCTGTCATTGTTATGTTTTTAGTAGAACATTTTTCCTGGGGGATATTGTACAAATCCTCATCCACAGCCTTGGGTGCCTTTGTTGGTTTCCTTGGGCTTTGAGTGGCTAAATCATAAACCCTCCCTTGCTTCCTCAACTGCTCTTTTGCTTGCTGCCTCTTCTCTCCTCCTGCTCCTCCTCCTCTCTTTACCTAAATTCAATATCACAAATGCAAATAATATAAATTATGTATGTTACACTACAAAAAGAATGACATCTAACCACGCTAAAGGCTACATCCAATAGGAAAATTACTTCCTCCTCTTCTTATGGCCTTTGTTAAATTACATCCAAAGTGTTCGCATGTTACACTATTTAGAACCTCCTGAACTAATGTCAAATATTTATAATGTTATTGTCTCATGGCATCATAAAAGATGGTAGACGTTTTACCATTCGAAACCAAAATGGACTGAACCACAGAAACCACATATGAAATAAGAACATAAGAATATAAAAATATACATAAGAACTGAAATAGAGCAAGATCTATTATGGTTAATATAGACAGATGATATCAACAAATAAAATCTCAAAAGGCAAAGAATAGTAGACCAATTATCAGAACTAATATATAGCAAAAATTCGCAATATAGTTGCATAAGTACCAAGCATAATATGTATGATACAGTTTGAGATTCTATTAGTATTGAACTTACTTGACGAAATAGGATATCTATTCTTCTACAATTCAAAAGATTAAAAATTAGTCCTGTTGAAACCAAACATTTTCACAATGCAGCTATTTCTACTAGTATTCCTTTCATATTTAACAAACTTTTAAGGATAAATACCCAAATTTCAAAAGCCCAACAATGCCAAAAATATCCAAAATTTCATAAACCCAACAATGGACAAAATACCAAAATTTTCCAAAAAAGAAAGAAAGAAAACTTGCAGAAATTACCTTAATTTTGTCGGCTGGAGTAGGAGGAGTAATCAGCAAATAATTTGCTGTAAAGAGAGGGAAATTAGGGTTAGAAATTGAAATTAGGATTAGGTTTTAAGGAACATGATAGTAGAGTACTCACATGTAAAGAGGAGGTGTGAAAGACGGCAGCAACGGGCCGGAGAAGGAGTTGATTTCGGTGAACTGAAGTTGTTGAAATTAGGGCAGGAGGAGTTGATTTTAGTGACGGCAGCGACAACAAGTGTCATGGAAGTCAGACGAGATGGAGGGCGACGGGAATGAGAGCGGTGTCACAGGAGAGGGTTTGGCGACGTTGGCGGTGTCGAAGGAGAGCGGAGGCTCGGGGAGCGGCTCTTTCGTTTAGGAACACGAAGGAGGTTTGAGGGGAAAGTCCGAGAGAGATAAAATTTTTGGTGGAGGAAGGAGGTTTGAAGGGGGAATAAAACTTTTGGGGGGTTTTGTTTCGAGTTTGAGAATTTAGGCGGTAGAATGAATTTTGGGGATGAAATGTTTAGGGGAAGGGTGCGCTCAACAAAACCTTAAGGCACCATTCCGTCCAGGTTGCCAACCTAGACGGAATTGACGCAACCTAGACGGATTAACCTAGATGGAAAATATTCCGTCTAGGTTGCGTCAAGCTAGACGGAATTTTAGCGTCAAGCTAGACGGAAAAAATTCCGTCTAGCATGATCCGTCTAGGTTGCTTGATTTCCTACTAGTGAGGTCACTTTCGTCTATTTTTTCTTTGTTTTTGATGATATGTCTCAACTCGTTTTGTGCTTTTCTCATGACTTCAGGATTTCTCATGAGCTTTGCCATTGTCCAATCTAGTGTTGCAGGATGTGTCTGATCCAGCAACAAATATATTCTACAAAATGTTAAAAATTTAGGAATTAACTTATAGAACTGACAGAAAGTGTGTGTTCTTATTAAAGACCTTTCTATGCTATGATATCTATTACATGAAGTGGGTTATCAATCATAATCAGTGTTATGGTAAGTTTGCTTATTAGATTGATTTTTGTTGTTAGAATTATATTTTTCGCATTAGTATGTACTCAAGGGAAAATAATTTTTCCCCTCTCTTATTCTTAATGTAGCATACGATGCTCTCTAGTTCAAATATAATGCAATGCTCTCTTAGCAGTACTTGTTGGGGGGAAAAAAAGATTTCTTGTTGATGCATGCACTATCTTTTGGATCGAAAGCACATCTTCTTTTGGGGTAAGTAAAATATAGTGTTCTACACTATAACGTAGGTCCTTGTTCACATATTAGCATGACATATTGCTATTGCCTAAGTTTGTCCTATATCTGTGCAACTAGCTAAGATTTCTTGCATCTTTGATCTCTTTCCTCTCTATTTTCTTTTTGCCTCCTTTTGAGAGTTCAGATCCTTATCTTCATTAATTAAGGGTGTTTCTATTTCGACCAAAACTTCAGGTCAATGGCAATGAAGTAAGGCAGCACATGTTATTTTCTTGGGATTTCATCCAAGATTAATAATTATCAAAAGGACATTCATTTGTCTCATAGGTGGTCTAATGATTGTGGTCCTAAAATAATTTATCATTTGTAATTATTGAGCTTCTAAAAATAAAGATTTAAAAAATGCAAAAATAAAAATGAGAAAAAGCTTAAATGCCTTTATCCCCCCATATTATAGGAGGTTAGTCATAGGGGTGGAAACGAACCGAATCAAATCGAATACCATGGTATTCATATTCGTATTCGGTTAATTTTCACGATTCAAAGTTGAACTCGAATTCGTGTCGAATAGGGAAAGGGCGTTCAAATTTGATTCGTTAATTAGACAAATAGTTATCAAATGTTCACGAATATCTCAATAACACACTTGTTAAGTCACAAGATCCTCAACCATGAGGTGAACTCTATGTTTGAAGTCTTTTCTTATTTATTTTCTATAATATTTTACTTAATTGTTATTATGATATTTCAATATAAGAATTATTATAGTGTACATTTATAAATTATTAATATAAAACTTATAAATAGCAATATTTATAAAATTATGCACACATAAAAGATAACACAATATAATAATCTAGAAGTAGAAAACATAAACGAATATTTAATAATCAAACGAATCGAACATACCTCGGTCAAATTCTATTCGTTTATGCACCGAATACTAAAAAATATTCATTTATTATTAAACGAACTACCGAATCGAATATGACCGAATATCTGGACGAATAATAACCGAACTGTTTATTAATTATTTGGTTCGTTTCCACCCCTAGTTAGTCAGTTATTACTTCCGAAATTTTTATTTGGTCCAAAGTAGTTCTTTGGTATTCACTCTTTGCGTAAAGTCTCCCTGTTCTCTTGCAGGAATTCAACATACATCTGTCGTAGTTAAGGAAGTAAAAAAACAATGATAGATACATAACTCTGTTTGAGAAACAATGCATCTAAATGTTAATAAGAAGACTTAGGAATAAAAAAACATGCAATTAAACTTTAAAACAAGACAAGGAGTCATGAGCACAATACCATGAGAACTCCCTTGATGTGTTCATCACTCACATCCCTTCCTCTCTTCCACAAATCAAGCAAAGCATCAACAGTATCTTCATCCCTAGTATCTCCCTTCCTTAATGGATCCAAATGCTCATCAATAACCCGCTGAAAAAACCCGTCAAGCTCCCTAAAATTCGCCTCCAATTTCTCTCTCATCCCCGTGAATTTATCCAACCATCCCAAAATCGGTACATAATCCTCAAAGAAAAACCCCATAAACAAGGCTTGCGTCTCCTTCAAAATTCGCGTAGCTCCCCCTCCGCTATAATATCTTCTCCTTAAAGCTGTCCAACATGTAATATTATTGGCTAGTAAAATCAGCTCTTCGGTCAAATTAATCTCCAAATTTTGTTGAGAAGATATCGAGCAAATCATTCTATCGACCTCCTCTTCTCTAATAGATCGAAATGAAGCAATTTTTTTCAAGCTGAAGAGATTGAGGATGCAAAGTTTTCGGAGGTCTCTCCATTGATCACCGTAGGGTGAGAAGACAACCTCACGACAGCCATAAGAAAGTTTATTCGTGGGAGTGAGATTGAGGATGCAAAGTTTTCGGAGGTAAGGTATGTTGCAGGATTCTTTGTGGGAGTGAGTGAAGGTCTGTTGCAGCATTCAAGAACGTGTGTTTTCAAGAATTCTTTTGCAATTTCGGCTGATGAGGCGATGACCATTGGAATTGTGCGGTACATGAGAGGGCGGTGTTTATGAGAGAGTTTGTGTAGGAATCGCTGTGGTGGTTTAGCGAAGTGGTGGAGGTTTTCGATGACCGGAAGGTTAAAGGGGCCGTGGTTTTGTTGGGGGGATCGGAAGGTATTACTTTTTTGGGGGTGCTTCTGTTTATTTTTTTGAGAAGCAGTCAATAATGATGATTGGTGAAAATTTCTTTCGCATGCTTATTGAAATTGATTATGCTTCTAAGGGTTGCTTTTAGTAGCAACCTCAGGATACTTTTAAAAGTAGCTTCTATTTTTTTTAGTTTATATATCATATATAATATTTATCTTTTGACATTGATTTTTAAGTATAGTTTAGCCAAACACTTTAACTGCTTTTGCAAATAACTTTTGATATATAATTACCAAACGACCATTTTTAGTAACTTATATAAATTGGTTTTATAAGCTACTTATATAAGCAACTATTGTAAGCTACAGCAATACCAAACATGCACTTAGTCGGTTGTTTTTGGTTGATGAGAGAAGTAGAGAGAGAAATGAAAGGAGGAAGAGGATGCAAGCCAAAAAATAGTGATAGACATGATTGATCTTTAGTGAGGAAGAACTATCATTATTGTGTACATATATCATATATGGCTATATATCTCATGACTTGTTGTAGCAAGTGATATGTGGTTGAGAATTCAAATGACATATGGCTACGCGAGAGCGCTTTCACACCATTTTGAGGGAAAAAACTGAATGTTATTTCAAAGTATATAAAAAATATAATAAGTAACTTTTAGAGTTAATTGTTGATAGACCCCTATAGTATCACCCAATTATGAATAGACCCAATGTATTCCTATCGTCGTATAGAGCCCTATAGTTCTATTGTTGCAGATAGACCCCTTGAGTGATTTATTTTTTGACTCTTTTGCCCTCAAAGAAATAGAAAATTATTTTTTATAAATGGAGCTTTTGGGTAAAAGAGTAACAAAAAAACCTCCCAGGATTTATCTGCAAAAATAGAACTATAGAGGATCTATCCACAATTTGGGCGCTAGTAAAGATGGTGTATCGGCAATTAATGCATTTTTAAATCCCATTCGACCTTTCAATTTTATCATAGAAATTAGCTAGAAGTGACATGCCTCTTAAAATTTGGAACTTTGTGAAAGTGCTAAGCAAGGGTTAAGTAACCTTTGGAAATACAACACTACTCTCTGATATGGATCTTCATTATTGAGCTATCGTCGCCACAGAAGATGCATTTGTTATTTAGTGAGAGAGATCTCGTAATGCTTTAATTATTTTGACTTTTTGATAAAGATGACAAAACTTGAGGAGGAGTCCTAGATCAAATTGAGAGCAATTAATCTCTGATTTTGTTGTCTTGTTATTTTCGATTTTTTACAGACGAAAGAAAATAAATTTGACTACCAAGAAATGTGATGAACCAGATTTTTTAGTAACCAGGACAAGATGCATGGTGAATTTATTAACTAGAGAACGAAGACAAAATATACTTGAAAATTAAGGAGGAAGGTTATTGAAGTATAGCAGAAGGCGCTAAGACGATGGATAAGAGGATGAAACATACTAATATAAGGTTTTTGAACATACACATTAACCCTTCACCCGAAGAAATTCTTTGGCCACAAGCTGAAGAGAAAATCTTCTGTGGACTGCAACACCTGGAGATTCACTCATATCTATATCCTCATTTGCCATCCCCTTCGGCATCTCCCAATCGAAAAGACAAAGAAGGTTAGCAAGGACGAGCTCGACCACATGCATCCCAGAGTCCAGACCAGGACAAATTCTACGTCCTGCACCAAATGGTATGAGCTCGAAATGATGACCTCTAAAATCTATAGGACTATCCATAAATCTCTCTGGATAGAATTCTTCGGGATTTTTCCATATGTTTTCATCTCTTCCTGTTGCCCATACATTGATAAAGAGTCTTGTTTTTGCTGGGATATCGTAGCCATTGATTTTGAAGTGTTGCATTGTCTCCCTTTGAATGAGCAGTGGAGCTACCGGATGCAATCTCATTGTTTCTTTGATGACAGACTTCATGTAGTGGAGTTGATCAAGATCACTCTCTTCAACCTTACTTTTATTTCCTATAAGATTTCTCACCTCGTTTTGAGCTTTTTTCATGGTTTCTGGATTTCTCATAAGCTCTGTCATCACCCACTCTACTGTTGTAGAAGATGTGTCTGTTCCACCAATAAATATGTTCTACAAAACTTTCAAGATAATTAATACAACATGAATAATAAGAATGATTAATTGCACATTAGTACTCTGAGGTCTTGTGTAATTATAGGTGACCTTGTACATTCTTTAGTACAACATGTGAAATAAAAGAAATATATATCAGTAGTATAATATATGCATCCTAATTTCTGAAGTCTCTATTTGTACATTCTGATCTATTTGTTTACTATTATTATTAGTTGAAATAAAAGTGTTTCCTCACGAGCTAATTAATATAAAATTGAATTTTTGGATAAAGTGATTCTTGATATGGTACTATTGAGCACACTACGTTTTACCAAGGTATTGAATTTAGACCGATCTAGTCTTGTCCACAAAGTCAGATGAGACATCATTGCTATATAGACCTTTCCATAATAATTAATTTGCTAATCAACATAAAATCTTATAGGTTTACTATTATGAATGCCATATCCATCTGTAGGTTATTTGTGCATTGAAGCTTAAAATTAGAGTACGAAACATTTTTCACATCAAACAAAGAAAATATGATATATGGTACTATTGAAATTCTTTTGATACCTTATTAACATAATTAGAGGTAAAAATCATTGAATTATTTTCTCATAAAAGAAAATTAAAGGACATGTAAATGAGCTATGCATACCATAAGGATTCCCTTGATATGTTCAAGCGTAATAAGATGACCATCAGTCTTTTGCATATCAAGCAAAGCATCAACGACGTCTTCATACTTCTTCTCATCTTCCCTCCTCTTTTGCTCCAAATGTTCCTCAATCACCTCATGATAAAACTTATCAAGCTCCCTAAAACTCCTCTCCAACCGCGCTCTCATCCCCATTAACCCATAAATCCACCCCAACATCGGCACAAAATCACCAACGTAAAACCCACTTAGCATTTCCTGGGCTTCACTAAGCATCCTGCAAAGTCTCCCTCCATCAATATCATATCTCCTCCCAAGAGCACTCCTACACGTGACATTATTCGATAAAGATAACAACTCCGCACTCAAATTGACTTCAGAACACTGAGAAGATATCGAACTGATCATTCTCTCGACCTCCTCTTCTCTTATATATCGAAAGGATGTGACCCTTTTCGAACTGAAGAGTTGGAGAATCAAAATCTTGCGGAGTTCCCTCCAGTTTTCATCATAGGGAGAGAACGCCACGTCACGAAAACCATAGGCGAGCTTGTCTGTGGGGGTGAGTAAAGGTCTGCTGCAGCATTCAAGGTCATGTGTTTTCAAGAATTCTTTTGCGATTTCGGGTGATGATGCGACGATTGTAGGGATTGTGCCGAGTTTGAGGTACATGAGAGGGCCATATTTTTGAGAGAGTTTGTGTAGGGAGCGATGTGGGAGATCGCCACAGAATTGATGGAGGTTTCCGATGATCGGAAGGCTGAATGGGCCGGGTGGGAGTTTGCGTTTAGGGTTTGTTCTTGAAAGGAAGAGGAGAGAGAAGAGTGAGAGGAGGATGGCAATGAGGATTGCGATAGGCATGATAGGTTTTGTGTGAGATAGTGTTGCGTTATGAGATGTACCATGCCGTTTAATTTATATAGATAGATCAAAGTGGCACAACGAATTATTACAGGTTTTTTTTTATTTTTTTTAAATAACGTGGAACCTCGGGGTGGAAGGAGAATCCCCAGGGAACACTCCAGGCCGCTAGGCCATAGGTGGCGGGGTACCAGTCACACGTTATTTCTAGATATTTGTCTCTTCATCATATTGGTGTTTTGTATCATCATATGATACGATGATACAAAGGGGACCACTCACTTATTATCTCTAAGCTATTCATTAATGGTGTCATGTACTATATATACGTTTATGTCAACTGCATTATAAAGGGTACCGGTCACTTATTATTTCTAAACATTTTCCTGAGCACTTAATAGTTAGATGCTTTGACCTGTCTAGGTTATTCATTATATCGGTGTCATGTAATATGCATGTGATACAAAGAGAATTCTTGATATGTCGGTGTTGCATATGCCTGAACTGAAAATACATCTCCTGTACGTAGTTTAGATATGTACATATAACATAGGAATAGCTTGATTAAGAATTGAAAGTTATAGTATGTTAGAATTAATATAAAGCTATAATCCTCGATTTTCACCATAACTTTGGAGTTTTGATGTAATGGTTGGAGTGACTAGATTTAAGATGGTATGAGCTTGGCCAAATTAAATCCTTCTTAATTTTAAGCGGATTTTCTAAAATTTGACACCGTTGCGTGAGTTCAGGTATCAGCCCATAAAAAAGGGCGTTCAACCTGCGGGGGCATGGTATAATTAATATAAAACTATAATTCCATATAAAAATTCAACTTATGGGGCATGGTATAATTAATATAAAACTATAATCCTCGATCCTCACAATAACTTCAGAGTTTTGATCTAATGGGTAGAGAGACTAAATTTAAGATAGTACTACTAAAAAAGTTATGGATAATAAATGACTAATTTCCTATGGGTTCAAGGGATATCTCTATGGGTTATTCGCCATACACCACTTATAATATTGCGTTATGTCACTTACTGTCCCTTAACCTTGATATTGGAAGATATACCGAGTAAAATTTTCCTAACACTTTTAACCTCAGGGATCTGTTTTGCCAAAAAAAAAAAGCATGCATCCTCTAGGAGTAAAAGAGTCAAAAAAAAAAAATTATTAAGATCATGTGTCAATCATCTTTAAAGTTAAGTAGGAGCCACAAATGGGAGACTATGTCTTCCAATAGGTTAACTAGCTTAACCCTTCTTCTTAATCCCTTCCACTTGAAGTCACCCAAGGCCTAAAGCTTACCTCTTCTCTACGTTGTAATAAGAAAAATATCAGCCATTAGATGGGATCAACAAATCCTGAGAGTGCTCTTCACCAAATACTTCAAAAGTTGTTAAAAGTACTCATATGTAAGGACAGTCCAACATTAAAAAAATAAGAAAAAGTGACAAGTTTAAATGGGTCGAATAACTAATAACTTAAGCTTTTGGTTAAAATTAATTATATCCTCTATTTAAAATCTATTAACTATAGATTAGACCATATTTCTCCCCAACAACTAATATCAGAGTCACGATTGAGGCCCAAAGAAAAGGTAATGTTGGTAACCATGTTGCCACTCCATGGTTGGCGGTTCTAATTAGAGTTTTTACATGAAAATTATTTTTTACTTTTATCAAAATTGATGCTTATCACCTTTAATATTTCTATTAATTTATAACATATTTACTTTCTAACATCTTTGCAATGTCACACTTATTTGAGTTTTCAGCCTAAAAAACACATGAACTGACCATTTTACCCCCTAACTAAGACACATGCTTTGACTTGAGAGTTTTTTCAATATTAGTCCTCCAAATCTTTCATATTTTGAAATTAGTCCTCTCCCTCCCTCCCCGCCCCCCTGATGCGGAGACAATAATTGATGTTTTTACAAGAAATCGATCATGCGGCGGGACGATTGAAGCGAAAGAGTATTTTCGAACAAATTCTAAGATGCAAATTTGGAGGATCATATCTATTGACTCGCTTTATGGAATCTTTATTATTATATATTTTTAGAAAGCTCAGGAAGCGCTCTATACATAAAACTAATTCGCTGTTCTAGATAATATTCTTGTTCAAAGATATGCGTCTTCAGGCTCAACAGCGCGTGAAATTCTGGGTTACTTTTAGTTTTCTAGTTTTTATAGAAAGTTTTTTTATTTTAGGAAGTCTATTTGTTTTAGGAAATGTTATTTTAGTACTTTTGCTTTGTTTTACACCCTATATAAGGGGAATGAACTTGTGAACTCTTTACATTGGTTATTATTAATTTTAGAAGTTTTCTATTCCTAGGGTTTCTAGGGTTTTTTTTTGAAGTAAAAAATAGGGCATAAGCCCTATTTCAAAAGAATTGTATTATAGATATGGGATATATAAAATATACCTAAAGATAGATTTTAGTTCACGAGAAAGGGAGGAGGGAGAGGACCATAGCCGTCACCCTCTCCAACATTCAAGTCCTTAAAATCTAACAAAAGTATAAAACCAAACATTTATATACATCACTAGAGGCTAAAGAGAGGGTTTCTAGGGTTTGTACCATTTTGCTCGTACGAGAACGAGTAGTTATCTCGCTTGATTACGCTTCCGCTACATCACCCCCCTCCATGAATCTACTAACATAAAATCCCCATACCCTAGCCCAATCTCTAAATTCTATTGTCCAATCCCCAAATTCTAATCTCATTAGCCTCCCTATAACCTCTCTGATGAAGATGACGCTGGTCGATTGAAGAGGACATCGATTTGGGGGCTAATTTCAAAATATGATGATTTTGCGGTCCAATATCAAAACATGAAAGATTCAGGGGACTAATATTGAAAATTATTTTATTTTTATAATTAATTGAACACACGTGCAAAGCACATGCTTGGTGTGAGAGTATTTCTATCGAGTTCACGTGTTTTTAGATTAAAACTCAAATATGTGTGACATTGCAAAGATGTTAACACCTAAAGGTATTATTGACCAATATATATATATATATATATATATATATATATATATATATATATATATATATATATATATATATATATATATATATATATATATATATATATATATATATATATATATATATATATATATATATATATATATAAAGGTGATAAGTGTCAATTTTGATAAAAGTAAAGGTGGTATTGATGTAAAAACCGATTCTTATTAATGAATGAGAAAATTATTAAAGATGTTCATAAGTGAGAATAATAGTAAATTGAATTGTATAAGTAATCACGAACGAAAAGGAAGATTGTTAAAGATATTCATATCATATGTTAGTATAGATGCGCATTAAAAGGATAATAAATAGTGATTGGATAAGCTTTTGGGTTAAAATGTATATTAAAAAAGCAGTTTAACTACGCAATGCTAAAGGTAGTTCAATTATTAATGTCCCATACCTCTCAAATATTAAAAGTCCTTAAACGAAAACTATATGACGGGGACAGGTTCCAGCCAGATACTTAGGAAGCTAAACCATATACATAAAAAAGTCTCTGCATGCGCTTGAACTGTTCTATGACAATGTTGCGTTTGTATTCTAGCTTGGAAAAGATTGCACTCAACGTACAATATTTGCGCTTGAATTGTTCTATGACAATGTTGCGTTTGTATTCTAGCTTGGAAGAAATTGCACCAAGTACATTTCTATAGTTGTTTGATTGACAGCATATAAAGTTTTCTAGCACTTACCTGACTTTCTTAGGTGTTATTCACTCTGGATTGTTGGTATGGATAGGACAATTCTTCATGAATCCGACATTTTTAGATTAAGACTTGGACTCATATTTTTTGGTTAGAATCTTAGGACTTTCAATTGGATTTTGATTTTGGTGAGTAAAATTCATGAACTTTTGCTTTGGATTCATAGACTGAGTCGGATTCTCTGACTAAATTTTAGATTATTGGATTTGGAGTTTCAAAGTAAATTATTATGTTTAATTATTAACAAAAATAAATATTAATTTGAAAAATCACCCTCATTTCGATTAACGGATGACAACAATAAAACTGAATACATCTTCTAATCCATTTAAAGAGTTCAAATGAAGTGTATCTAATATAATATTAAATATTTAAAATATTTATATATTTAAGAAATGTTAAATAATAAACATATCTAATTTAATATTAAATATTAAATATATTAAGTGATTAAATAGTATTAAATATATTTCATTTTAAATGAATGAAATAAATCTATAGAAGTTGATTAAAAATATTTTAAAATTAAATACATTCAATGTTAATATATAAATAAATTAGATATATGGAATATTTTAAAATTCAATATATTTAATTTGAAATATATTAAGTATTTAAATAAGTAAAGAGAAGAGGAGAGAAAATCTATAATGTATGATCACAATCCTTCAATTTTAACTTGGACTTTCTCTTAAAATTTCTCATTAAAAACTATAGAGTTAGAATAGAGTGTGGATTTTAAAATCCTAGTTCTAATAACAAGCATCGACAACAAAAACACATTAAATTAGAACCCAAATCTTAGTTCTAAACCAATAACACGTTAAATTCAAATCCAAATCCTAGTCTTAAACCAATAACACATTAAATCCAAATCAATCCTAGTCCTAAATCAATAACACCTTAAATTTAAATCTAAATTTTATTTAACAGAAGCGTAATCAAAAGAGATAACTACTCGTTCTCGTACGAGCGAAACGGCACAAACCCTAGAAACCCTAGGAATAGAAAACTTCTGAAATTAATAATAACCAATCTAAAACCCTGCATGAATTTTTTCCCCTTATATAGGGTACAAAGCAATGAAAAAGTACCAAACTGTCCTTTTCCTAAAGCTAAGAGAAATCCTTACATAAAAAAACTTTCTATAAAAACTAGAAAACTAAAAGTAACCCAGAATTTCACGTCCAGTTGAGCCTAAAGATGAATATCTTTGAACACGAATATTATCTAGAACCGTGAATTAGTTTTATGCATAGAGCACTAGTTTTATGTGAAGAGCACTTCCTAAGCTTTCCAAAAAAGATTCTATGGAGCAAGTCAAAAGATATAATCCTTCAAAGTTGCATCATAGAATCTGTCCGAAAATTTCGCTTCAATCGTCCCTCTTTCACATGATCGGATTTCTTCCAAAAAACTTTAATTATTACCTCCGCATCATTCTCTCCTTCCTGAACAAAACTCATCCTCGAGTTTGGCTGAAGGTAAAGCAGCCTGATCGGGTGAAACTCGGTCAAATCAACGATCTTCTTCATCTTAAACTTGTGGCAGGTTTTCTTAGGCAATGGTTCCTTGCGCAGATGATCCATCATCAAATCTCCCTCATCAAATAATTTTAAACGATGATGCTTATCAACGTTCGAATTCTGCACAAAAAGAAAAGAACCAACCTCAGCTTCGCAATTTCTACACTTGGTTCACTTTGTAAAAGAGCAAGTGCAGATCGAAAACCACTGCTCGGAGGTGCAGAACACTTTCGGTTCTGTATATGGCTTCTAAATAAAGAATTTGGCTCTTGGGGGGGAGGGTTTAGTCAAATAGAACTCAAAAGTAAAACTAGGATAATTTGTGGGATAAAATTTTATAGTGTTAGTCAACTAGAATTAAAACTAGAATAAAATTTTACCTTTGTTAGTCAACTAGAATTCTAACAAAACTAGAACTGGGATAATTATACAAAATTATCCCACTTTTTATTTTTCTATACAAAATGAGAGTTCTAGTCTCTCAAATTATCCTAAGTTTTAGCTTGGAACTAGGTGGTAAAAAATAGAACTCCTATTTATTTTATTATTTTATTATTTTTTCTTTTTTCTTTCTTTACTTCTTTCCTACTATGGGCATCACCATCATTAGACCATGACGTCGGATCGGATCTCATCATCTCGATATTTTCTTTTTACCAAATATTATAATTCTATAATTCATTTAAAAGCAAAGATTGTATCCATAATTTATTAAACAATAAAATTGAGAGATGAGGGAAAAAGATCATGGGGAGCAAAAAGGAAGGAAAATATGAAAAAAATCTTTACACTTGTACTATAATAATAATTAAAAAATAAAAAGCTACAAGATATATTATAATAATAATTGTCAATATCTTATAGTCTAACAAAAGTTATTTAATAGTAAATAACATTCGTAAATAAGTATCAATCAATAATAGTAAGTTTAAAATGCATAAATAGTATTTATATCCTCAAAATACATACATATATATTTCATAATTATGAAAATTTATCCCACGTTATTTTATCAAAATATCCCACTTTACAAAATTGTTCCTATTTATCCCACTAAAATATCCCACTAGCAAAAATTATTTCACTTTAATAATTATCCCACTTCGCATGAAAATGTCCCAATTAACTAACACCCCTTGGGAATTTCTCATATAAGGACTTATGTCGAGTCAAGTTCCTCTATTACATCCTTTGATTTTTTAGTGTATCGTACTTCATCATCATTTGATAGAATAAGCTGTTCGCGGTAAAAGTCGATTTGATTGTCATTGATTTGAACTTGCTTACAGCTTCTTTGGCCTACAACAAAATTCAAAGAGAAATATCGCCTTTTATTTTAAGGCTTACAATGAAAATAAAAAAAGATTACAACTTTTTCCTTTATGAACAAACACGAGGATCTCGTTATATCGAGGTCCCGGCTTGCGTCAGGTTCTTTGCTGTGCGGGGACTTTTGTGTCCATGGACCACCGCAATTCGATCCGTAGAGACCCGGTTCGAACTACAGACGAGGGGCTCGCTTCACGAAGGAAACGGCTTCGGGATCACACTCACGAAGGAGAGGATCGCGGGCGGGTGAGATCTACTAGGAGAAATCACAGCGCTATCCCCGAGATTAAGACGGCTTAATCTAGAGGGTATCTGTAGTTCGACCGAATTGATTACCTTCCGCTATGGATCGACGTCGTGAACTTGTGCTCGCCGGTGCTTTCGAATCGTCGTCGGCTGCTCGTGGATCTAAGAATTCCTCGAAAATCCCCAAAAATCCGCTCTGAGTCCCCAAGAAGCCGACCCCCTATTTATACAAATCGAAAAGGGGGTTATGGCTCGGCCATGGCGAACCACCTTAACAAGTTGGCGAGGTGGCTCGGCAAAGTGGCGAACCCTCGCCAAGTGGCCGAGGCGCTCTCGCTGATTTTCGCCGTGGTTTTCCGCTCGTTTTCGTTTTCGTCTCTCGGGCTTGGGTTTCGTCTATACTTGATTCCGGGACTAATTCTTGGTTCGTTCCGGTTCAACGGTCCTGAAATCCGATCGTCCGTTCAAGTCCGGTTTAAACTGTGCTTGTGACCCTGTGGGTTTGCCGTCGAGTTCGCGTCTCAACTATTCGACGTCCGAATCATTCGATAGGTTGTCATTCGCCGACTCCCCGTCACGAGTTGGTTTCGGGATCTTGTAAGTATTTTCCGCCTCTGAGAGATACCCCTCCAAAGCGTTTCGGTCGATTCTTAATGAGTGCGGGATGCTTTGGACATGATTCCCGACCTTCATTGGTGAGGGTCCCAAAGATAGCTTCAAGTCTTCGATTCTTTCGGACCATCCGGTTCTTTGTAGGATTTCGATAAGATCCGCGGTGTTGCATTTATTGTCCGACCGCTTGTTAAAATCTTGATTCAAGTCGGTGGGTGAGTTTTGTTTGTAACTTCGTGTCGGTTGGTTGTTGTTTGACTAACCATCGACTTTTTGACTTATCCATATGTCGGCGAACTCCTTGTTGGCGACCGTTGGTTGTGTCGAATACATGGAATTTCATAACCCTCGATCGGCTATTTCTTCCGCCATCACGGTGTCGTTGGTTTAACCACGCCGAGGACTGATCTTTCATGGAGATATCCTCCGAGGATTCCTTGTTGAAACAGAGACCATTTGGCTTTCAACCATCGTCCTAGCCTTCGGGCCGCGAAAGGCGACTTTGACCGTTGTTGGGATATGATTATCCACGGTGGGAGAAGTTTCTTGAATTTGGACATATTGTCCTGTCGCCATGACTTTCACGCCTCGCCGATTATTCCTCTCTTGGATATTATGGTGGGAGGAAATTAAGGGTTATCGAAGTTATCCTTAAGAATATGGGTTTATTCTCCGGGAACTCCTCGTTGAGCGGTTTGGAAACAGTTTGTACTCGTATTCCTAGTTGAGTAGGATTAGGCGACGCGTTGATTTCGTCGGTGCAATCCGCACGATCGAAGTTATCCTAAGAATATTTCTTGTGAGAATATCCTTCCGAACTTCTCGACAAATTAGGAAACAGCTTATACCGTAATCCTAGTTGAGTAGGATTAGGCGACGCGTTGATTTCGCGTCGGTGCAATCCGCACGATCGAAGTTATCCTTAAGAATATTTCTTGTGAGAATATTCTTCCGAACTTCTCACAAATTAGGAAACAGCTTATACCGTAATCCTAGTTGAGTAGGATTAGGCGACGCTGATCGGGCCGATGCAATCCGCACGATCGAAGTTATCCTAAGAATATTTCTGTGAGAATATTCTTCCGAACTTCGACAAATTAGGAAACAGCTTTATACTGTAATCCTAGTTGGAGTAGGATTAGCGACGCTGATCGGGCCGATGCAATCCGCACGATCGAAGTTATCCTAAGAATATTTCTGTGAGAATATTCTTCCGAACTTCGACAAATTAGGAAACAGCTTATACTGTAATCCTAGTTGAGTAGGATTAGGCGACGCTGATCGGGCCGATGCAATCCGCACGATCGAAGTTATCCTAAGAATATTTCTTGTGAGAATATTCTTCCGAACTTCTCACAAATTAGGAAACAGTTTATACTGTAATCCTAGTTGGAGTAGGATTAGCGACGCGTTGATTTGCGTCGGTGCAATCCGCACGATCGAAGTTATCCTTAAGAATATTTCTTGTGAGAATATTCTTAGGAACTTCGACAAATTAGGAAGCGGTTTATACCGTAATCCTAGTTGGAGTAGGATTAGGCGAGCGTTGATGGCGTCGATGCAATCCGCACGATCGAAGTTATCCTTAAGAATATTTCTTGTGAGAATATTCTTGGGAACTTCGACAAATTAGGAAGCGGTTTATACCGTAATCCTAGTTGGAGTAGGATTAGGCGTAGCGTTGATGTCGATGCAATCCTTGCGATAGAGTTATCCTAAGAATATTTCTTGTGAGAATATTCTTAGGGAACTTCTCGACAAATTAGGAAGCGGTTTATACTGTAATCCTAGTTGGAGTAGGATTAGCGACAGCGTTGATCGTCGATGCAATCCCGCCGATCGAGTTATCCCTAAGAATATTTCTTGTGAGAATATTCTTAGGAACTTCGACAAATTAGGAAGCGGTTTATACTCGTAATCCTAGTTGGAGTAGGATTAGCGACAGCGTTGATTTGCGTCGGTGCAATCGTCACGATCGAGTTATCCCTAAGAATATTTCTTGTGAGAATATCCTTAGGAACTTCTTGACAAATTAGGAAACAGCTTTATACTGTAATCCTAGTTGGAGTAGGATTAGGCGACGCTGATTTGCGCCGGTGCAATCCGCACGATCGAAGTTATCCCTAAGAATATTTCTTATGAGAATATCCTTCCGGAACTTCTCGACAAATTAGGAAACAGTTTATACTAATCCTAGTTGAGTAGGATTAGGCGACGCGTTGATTTCGTCGGTGCAATCCATACGATCGAAGTTATCCCTAAGAATATTTCTGTGAGAATATTCTTCCTGAACTTCGACAAATTAGGAAACAGCTTTATACCGTAATCCTAGTTGAGTAGGATTAGGCGACGCGTTGATTTGCGTCGGTGCAATCCGTCTGATCGAGTTATCCCTAAGAATATTTCTGTGAGAATATCCTTCCGAACTTCTCGACAAATTAGGAAACATTTATACTGTAATCCTAGTTGAGTAGGATTAGGCGACGTTGATTTGCGTCGGTGCAATCCGCACGATCGAAGTTATCCCTAAGAATATTTCTTATGAGAATATCCTTCCGAACTTCTGACAAATTAGGAAACAGCTTATACCGTAATCCTAGTTGAGTAGGATTAGGCGACGCTGCTAAGGCCGGTGCAATCCGCACGATCGAAGTTATCCCTAAGAATATTTCTGTGAGAATATTCTTCCGAACTTCTCGACAAATTAGAAACAGCTTATACTGTAATCCTAGTTGGAGTAGGATTAGCGACGCTGATCGGGCCGATGCAATCCGCACGATAGAGTTATCCTAAGAATATTTCTTGTGAGAATATTCTTCCGGAACTTCGACAAATTAGGAAACATTTATACTGTAATCCTAGTTGGAGTAGGATTAGGCGACGCTGATCGGGCCGATGCAATCCGCCAGACGATCGAAGTTATCCCTAAGAATATTTCTGTGAGAATATTCTTCCGAACTTCTACAAATTAGGAAACAGCTTTATACTCGTAATCCTAGTTGGAGTAGGATTAGGCGACGCTGATTTGCGCCGGTGCAACCGCACGATCGAAGTTATCCCTAAGAATATTTCTTGTGAGAATATCCTTCCGAACTTCTGACAAATTAGGAAACAGTTTATACCGTAATCCTAGTTGAGTAGGATTAGGCGACGCGTTGATTTCGCGTCGGTGCAATCCGCACGATCGAAGTTATCCCTAAGAATATTTCTTATGAGAATATCCTTCCGAACTTCACAAATTAGGAAACAGCTTATACCGTAATCCTAGTTGAGTAGGATTAGGCGACGCGTTGATTTGCGTCGGTGCAATCCGCACGATCGAAGTTATCCCTAAGAATATTTCTTGTGAGAATATTCTTCCGAACTTCGACAAATTAGGAAACAGCTTATACTGTAATCCTAGTTGAGTAGGATTAGGCAGCGTTGATTTCGCGTCGGTGCAATCCGCACGATCGAAGTTATCCCTAAGAATATTTCTTGTGAGAATTTTCTTCCGAACTTCGACAAATTAGGAAACAGCTTTATACCGTAATCCTAGTTGAGTAGGATTAGGCAGCGTTGATTTCGCGTCGGTGCAATCCGCACGATCGAAGTTATCTCTAAGAATATTTCTGTGAGAATATTCTTCCGGAACTTCGACAAATTAGGAAACAATTTATACCGTAATCCTAGTTGAGTAGGATTAGGCGGCAGCGTTGATTGGCGTCGATGGGGGCCTTCAGAGTGTTATTAGAATAAATCTTGAGAATCTTTCCAAACTTGGCGGAGGGAGTAGGAGCCAATCAACGGACTGATTTGGCACTATTTTGACATCCTGATAAGGTTCCAATTAGGGCTCCTAGTTAGGGGCTGATTAGAGTCCTAATTAGAATTGATTTGGGCTCCAATTAGAATTCCTACTTCTTGCCAAATAGGAGTCCTTGTTCAAAGAGGATTGGGTTCATATGGGGTTGTTATAAATACCCATAATCCCTCCTTTTCTCGACATAGGCCCCCTCTGCTCTTTTCTCTTGTTTTCGCCTTTCGCTCTCGCCTCATCTCTCTCAAACAACGAGGTACGCACGAGTGTTTTACGACGCTTTTTTCTTCTTTTCTTCTTTTCTTTCTCCCCTTTTTGTTTTGTTTTGTGCATGAACAGGTGCACCATCAACAAGGTGGAGAACGTATGGCTTGGCGGCGAAAGGTAGTGGGCACTGGGTTAGCTGGCTTCGGCCACTGACCAGCGCTGGAGTGCTCTCGGTGGCCGGCGCTGTTCGATACAACCAGCGCTTCGGCCTCGGTCTTGCGCAGGCTCGGCCAGCGGCGCCCAGAGCGCCACTTCGGTCTCGGCCGGCGCTGGCCTAGTTCACGGCCAGCCGTGGCGCTAGTCTGGTTGGCGAGGCACCGTCGGTGCCTCGGTCATGGTTATCGAACCACGACCTGGCCAAGCCGGTTTTATGCAAAATTTGCTGATTTTTTCAATTGCGTATCATCTTTATTATCCTCTTTCCACGGTTTCCGATGTCGTCGCGGAGATCTCATGTTCAAAGGGTCGATCAACTTCGCTGCGGCGTGAATGCCGCCTCCTTCTTTTGGTGAATTAGCCCGGCGTTATCTTCTCGTATATATATATCGTTGTATCCCGCCGTTCTCCTTCCATTGCGCGATTGGGAAGAGCGAAATCCTCCTTTGTGGGGATGTGGCTGCAGATTGTGTGTACACTTGTTACGACCAGCCGTCCTCCTTTGTGGCGATTGGGAAGAGCGAAATCCTCCTTTGTGGGGACCGGCCAGTTGTGTTCCCTCGTTACGACCAGCCGTCCTCCTTTATGAGGCGATTGGGAAGGCGAAATCCTCCTTTGTGGGGATTGGGGCTTCAAAGATCACCCGTCTCGATATCTTTAGCGGGGCGATTTCGTCGATACCTTTGCTCTGTAGAGCGAAATATATTGCCGCTTTGTTTGGCGACTATATTTATCGTTCTCAGGGTATTCGATATGGATGAAATCGTCGTGCAGATAAGGTCGTGACTCAATCTCATGGGTTTACGAGAAGAGTTCGCCTTATCTTTGTTTCCTTTTCAAGATATTCCTCCTAAATGATCTGTTAACCCTTTGTTCCTTGTGGTGGCGGATGCTCGATGATTATTAGATCTATTTCAAAGGCTCCAAATGTCAAGTCTCGATTCTTAAGGTCATCAGGAGAACACCTCTTTCCACTTAGAGGCGAACCCGTGGCGAACACCAGCGAAGAAACCGTGGCTGAGACCTACCATCATAATTTGGGATGGCGAGTTTGAGGATCGCTTCCATCATCCGATCCGCCGCCTTCCTTCACGACCTTGGAGACCGAGATTTCCGACCCTTGAGTATAGAGGCTGGTGGAGGCCCAGGTTAATCTTGGCGGACCCCTTCCACGGATTCAACCTATCGCGAGATTGCCGGGCCAAAATGCCGTTCGACTCGGTTACGTGATGGGTCTCCTTAATTTGTTGTAGAATGGTTTGAAGCAGTGATCTCTATTATCGAGGTTAGATGGGCGACCTTTATGGTCTTACGCCCATTCATATTGAGTAACTTGGAGGAAATTCAGCGTGTTGGTGGTCCTCGGCTAGCTAATCGTTGTGAGCAAAGCTCACTAGGCGCTAACTCTTGCGTCGCGTGTGGAGAGTTTAGCCTTTTGATTCATGCAATGAGGTGAGGCGACTCATCGGCGAGGCTCGGATCAAACTTCGTGAGCGCATTTCGTGAGAGGAGAATATCGAGCAAGAAGTTATTTTCGCGAACTCCTATGGCTGGCGGCGTCACTGCGGCGTCGGATGGCGGTACCACACCCATGTCAATCGCACGAATCGGGACGGCTGGGGAAGACTTTGAAGAATTTCCGCAGCGTGAGTGTACGAGTCGAGGCGTCGCGAGCGTGAAGCAAGTCCTCGGCGATCGCGTCGGGAACATCGCGGCTGCTATTGCCGAACTCTGAAGGAACTTGAGAAGGAAGCCAAAGCTTCAGGTTCGGCGAACCGGGAGGAAAAATTAGCCACCGTCAAAGGCGACCTCGCTTCCTTCACATTACTAGATGCGCCAATGAAGTCGGCGTGTTGCTTTGGTTTGAGACTTCTCTGTTTTCTTTGTTTAGCGTCGTTGTGATTATCTCAACTTTGCTTGAATCGATTGTCGACAATTGTAGCTCCTTTTATATTTGCTTCAAATGAATAAGATTTATTCGCTTCATTGCTTATTATGATTCTTTTATTTAAATGCGAAATAACCATAATACTTATAGGATTTTGGCAAATCCTCGACCATCAACGGGTTTGATTAGCCTTTACCAATTACCGTTTGAATTGGGCTAGCGTGCGGATTGTCCACATCCGTTCCGCACGTGACGTTGTGCTAAAAGAATGAAACTCTTCTAGACTTGTTGCTATGATATTGAGTACATAGGCTTTATACTCTTTACGGGCAAGAGACCACCCGACAGCGTGTTGCAGCGTAGACTCATCCCTTCTTAGGCTTGGGATGAAATACCCGAATCAAACTCGGTGTCTTCTTCAATCGGAAAAAGACTAAGCCGACAGCGTGTGGCGTTGGCTTTATCCTTCTTAGGCCGGGATAAAATACCCGAGAATCGAACTCGGTGTCTTCTTCAATCGGAAAAAGACTAAGCCGACAGCGTGTTAGGCGTCGACTTTAGGGTTATTGGCCACCCCGACCTTCAGCGGGTTTGATGAGCCTTTACCAACTACCGTTTGAGTTGGGCTAGCATGTAGATTTTCTAAATCCGTTCTACACCTGACGTTGTGCTAAAAGAATGAAACTCTTCTAGACTTAATGCTACGATGTTGAATGTAGGCCGTCTTTTATCGGGAATAGACTACGGCAGCGTGGTGGCGTTGGCTTTATCCCTTCTTAGGCTGGGATAAAATGCCCGAGTCGAACTCTGGTGTCTTCTTCAATCGGGAAAGACTAAGCGGAAACAGCGTGTGGCGTTGGCTTTATCCCTTCTTAGGCTTCGGGATAAAATGCCCCGAATCAAACTCGGTGTCTTCTTCAATGGAGAAAGACTAAGCGACGGCAGCGTGTGGCGTTGGCTTTATCCCTTCTTAGGCTTCGGGATAAAATGCCCCGAATCGAACTCGGTGTCTTCTTCAATCGGGAAAGACTAAACCGGCAGCGTGTTAGGCGTCGACTTTAGGGTTATTGGCCAACCCGACCTTCAGCGGGTTTGATGAGCCTTTACCAACTACCGTTTGAGTTGGGCTAGCATGTAGATTTTCTAAATCCGTTCTACACCTGACGTTGTGCTAAAAGAATGAAACTCTTCTAGACTTAATGCTACGATGTTGAATAATGAGGGCTTCGCTTTTATCACGGAATAGACTACCCGGCAACGCTGGAGGCGCTGGCTTTATCCCTTCTTAGGCTTCGGGATAAAATGCCCCGAATCGAACTCGGTGTCTTCTTCAATCGGGAAAGACTAAACCGCAACGCTGTTAGGCGCTGGCTTTATCCCTTCTTAGGCTTCGGGATAAAATGCCCGAATCGAACTCGGTGTCTTCTTCAATCGGGAAAGACTAAACCGCAACGCTGTGGTGAGGCGCTGGCTTTATCCCTTCTTAGGCTTCGGGATAAAATGCCCGAATCGAACTCGGTGTCTTCTTCAATCGGAAAAAGACTAAACCGCAACGCTTAGGCGCTGGCTTTATCCCTTCTTAGGCTTCGGGATAAAATGCCCCGAATCGAACTCGGTGTCTTCTTCAATCGGAGAAAGACTAAACCGCAACGCTGTGGTCAGCGCTATTTTATCCTCTTAGGCTTCGGGATAAAATGCCCCGAATCGAACTCGGTGTCTTCTTCAATCGGGAAAGACTAAACCGAAACGCTGAAGCATGCTGGCTTTATCCCTTCTTAGGCTTCGGGATAAAATGCCCCAGAATCGAACTCTGGTGTCTTCTTCAATCGGGGAAAGACTAAACCGGCAACGCGTGTTAGGCGTTGGCTTTATCCCTTCTTAGGCTTCGGGATAAAATGCCCCAAGATGAATCTTGGTGTCTTCTTTTGACCGAGAATGACCGAACCGGGCGTAAGATTGATTGAGGTGGGAAAGGAAGAATGTGTTCTATTTCTGAATTAAACCAATAGCGGGGGCTGCTGGTAGGAATCAAAAGACTTCGAGGTGACCTTGGTGGACAACCAGTGCGAAAATCGGCCCTATACCTTCATCGGCTACCTAGGAGAGAGGTGGAACTAAGAGTGGGATCTCCACTCCGAGAATCGAAGAAACTTCGAGGTGACCTTGGCGGACAACTGGTTTGACAATCCGACATGATAACCTGCTACCTAGGAGAGGTGGAACTAAGAGTGGGATCTCCACCGAGAATCGAAGAAACTTCGAGGTGACCTTGAGGCGGACAACTGGTTTGACAATCCGGCGCATACCTTGATCGGCTACCTAGGAGAGAGGTGGAACTAAGAGTGGGATCTCCACTCAGAGGCAGAAGAAACTCGAGGTGACCTTCAGGCGGACAACTGGTTTGACAATCGGCGCTACCGCCGGTCGGCTACCTAGGAGAGGTGGAACTAAGAGTGGGATCTCCACTCCGAGAACGAAAAACTCAGGTGACCTTGGCGGACAACTGGTTTGACAATCCGGCGCATACCTTCGGTCGGCTACCTAGGAGAGGTGGAACTAAGAGTGGGATCTCCACTCAGAAACGAAAAACTTCGGGTGACCTTGAGGCGGACAACTGGTTTGACAATCCGGCGCATACCTTGATCGGCGCTACCTAAGATGAAAGATGGAACTAAAGTGGGATCTCCACCTCGAGAACGAAAAGACTTCGAGGTGACCTTGAGGCGGACAACACAGTGCGAAAATCGGCGCATACCCGGTCGGCGCTACCTAGGAGAGGTGGAACTAAGAGTGGGATCTCCACCGAGAACCGAAGAAACTTCGAGGTGACCTTGAGGCGGACAACTGGTTTGACAATCCCGCAAGATACCTTCACCAGCTACCTAGAGAGAGGTGGAACTAAGAGTGGGATCTCCACCGAGAATCGAAGAAACTTCGAGTGACCTTGAGCGGACAACTGGTTTGACAATCCCGCAAGATACCTTCACGGGCGCTACCTAGGAGAGAGGTGGAACTAAGAGTGGGATCTCCACCGAGAATCGAAGAAACTTCGAGGTGACCTTGAGGCGGACAACTGGTTTGACAATCCCGCAAGATACCTTCAGTCGATGCCACCTAAGATGAAAGATGGAACTAAAGTGGGATCTCCACCTCGAGAACGAAAAGACTTCGAGTGACCTTGGTGGACAACCTGGTTTGACAATCCCGCAAGATACCTTCACGCCACAAGGAGAAAGGTGGAACTAAAGTGGGATCTCCACTCCGAGAATCGAAGAAACTTCGAGGTGACCTTGAGGCGGACAACTGGTTTGACAATCCGGCGCATACCTTGATCGGCTACCTAGGATGAAAGATGGAAAGAACCCTTCCGTTTATCATGAAAGGATCTTACGCTTGGAAGGAAGAACTTCATATTCTATCTCCGCGTGAAAGGGACTTTGAGTGGGCCTCTTGTTCATAGAAGGAATCAAGAGGGGCTTATGGTAATGTACCAGAAAATTTTGTAGACCTACCGTCAAGGAATTTGATCGGTGAGGGAAATTATGATGGAGGATAAATCTAGGGTTATCCTCGAGGAAGGTGGGTGAAACATCTCACGAGGAACTTCCCGTCGAAACGGGTTATCCTGAAGATACTAAGGGTAGTATTTCTTCAGGAACTTCCCATTTATCGGCATTAATTGCCGGTCGCCATTTTGGGTAATTAGGCGATATGCACCATTGGAGTAGACCGTTTCTATTATAAACGGACCCTCCCATTTAGGTTCGAATTTACCTTTCTTTTTGGAAGTGAGGATTATTGGTCGTCGAGCAGCGAGGACCAAATCTCCTTCTTTGAAACTTCGTTGTCGCACTTTCTTGTTGAAAGCCTTCGACATCCTAGCTTGATAGAACTCAATGCTTTGTTGAGCCTGCGTTTTCTCATCCAACATCTCGATCTCTTCAAGACGTTTCTGATGTTGTTCTTCGGTCGTCATCTCTGTTGAAAGGGCGATACGAAGTGACGGGATCTGGATCTCCAACGGGAGAACTGCTTCACATCCGTAGACCAGAGAATACGGGGTCTCTCCAGTTGGCGTGCGTACCGTTGTGCGATATGCCCAGAGTGCTTCTCCGAGTTTATCGTCCCAGTCTCGCTTGTTATTTTTCACAAGCTTTGACAAGATCTTGATAATCGTCTTGTTGAACGCCTCGGCTAATCCATTTGCAAATGGATTATAGGCGCTGACGAGACGCCTTGTATCTTGAATTTCATAAAACTGATGAAGGAATTGTTGATGAATTGGGGACCGTTGTCATGCACGATTCGTTTGGGACACCATGTCGATAGATGACATGGTGTTTGATAAATTTGACGACTCGTACTTCGCCTTACTCTTTTAGCGGATTGCTTCCGCCCACTTGGAGAAGTAGTCGGTGATCGCTAGAATAAACCGACGCTTTTGACTGACGGAGGAAAAATGGGACCTACAACGTCCATTCCCCATGTCTCAATGGCCGGATGTGGCCGGGATGCAACCGCCAGAGGCTGATGCATATAATTCGCGTGAATTTGACACGCGTGGCATTTTCGAGCGTACTCGACTGCGTCATTAATCATCGTGGGCCAAAAGTAGCCCATTCTCCTGATTCGATCGTAGAGCTTGGGACCAGGCTGGTGCGCGCCACATTCACCTTCATGTGCTTCCCGAAGGACCTCTTCTGCCTCTTTGTTTGAGAGGCATCGGAGTAAAAGACCATCGTACCCCCGGCGATATAACATCTGGGTCTCTGTGTCGTAAAAGAATCTTGGAGCTCTTCGCCGGATTGACTCTCTCTCCTTCACGTCTTCTGGTAGAATACCATGTAAGACGTAATCGATGATAGGAAAGCGCCAATCTCGGGGCTCCAACTTGGTTTGGGTTGCATTTACCTCTTTGGTAACTATCCCTTTGTCTTCTTGTACCCCATCATATATTGGTACGAAGAGTGTGAGTCCCGACCGCACCAGCTAGTTCGGCCTCTAAGGTTGTGCCAACATACCGCACGCGCGCGCTAATGCGATCCGCATGAGCGCTCAAGGCGCGGATATATTCGATGAAGAATTCTTCAAATGAGTACGCCATTTCAGCGGCTATCGATGATAGGGGACGGATCGGGTTCCTAACTTCATAGTCACCACGGATCGTTTGACTATCAATTGCGAATCGCCGTATGCTTGAGATACTCTACCCCGGCTCCTTGGTGAAGCTAAGTCCGATAAGTAGCTTGTATTCGCCACGCTATTGGAACAAGGTTCGTGAGCTGAATAAGCACGGGGCATGACATGATTCCCGGAAATCAAGACAACTCCGACTCAATGAAGATCTGGAACAACATCCGGCACTTGCCACGTTGGTAGCTCGAGAAGCCCACCAAAGCATCGCCATATTTGTTGGTGCGATGTAGTGTTAACCGTGGACTTCATCAGGAAGATCATCATATAGCTCAATCAAGATTCGTTGTCGGGCCAGCCAAGAGATCGCAAATCGCTTGTCCTTTGACCGACTTCGTTGTTTGAAGTGCAAGTCATATTGGGACAAGAGCAAGGCCCATTTCGCCAAACGCCAACTCATTGAGGCGGTGGGTCATAAATATTCGGACGGATTTATGTTAGAGATAACATAAATCGCTCGTCCGACTAAATAGTGCCGCATTTTACGAATCGCGAACACTAATGCAAGGCACCGCTTCACCACCGTGGTCGCCGACCTTGTTCTCCACTAACCTTCAAATCCTTCCGCGTTATAGGCGGTCTGTCCCCATTGCCTCTAGCCGTCTATCGACAAGTTGTTATGGCAGTGCGGAGGTTGAACTCCTTCGCTATCGGATTCCGACGCTTCATTGCCTTGTTTGAATCGTTTGGCGAAAATATCCACGCTTTCTCCGCCCTTCCGCTTCGTCGAAAGAATGTCCCAATTCGATACTTCGGACGGGCCGCCGAAGAAATTGGTGAGGAAACTAGATTCCATGTCGTCGGTAAGAATGCTCCGGCTTGAGGCGGTACCAATCGAAAGCGGCCCACGAAGGGTGCCAGCGAATGACCGAACCATCGGGGGCTCGTTGCGGATATTACTCCGAGTGCGACTTGAAATAAATCAAGTGTTGCGTCGGGGAACCCCTCGATCAAGCGGTGTGAAGTTTATTAAGTTAAATTTAGGCGGATCTGAAATTGATTCCCACTCCCTCGGGTATGGGCAAGGAATACTGTCTTCTTCACCTCTTGGCGGAATCGGTGAGTTGATTTTGCTCTCGAGGTCTTTGATCTTCGCTCTCATGGCGACCATATCTACATTATGCCCGGTTGCGTGGTTGGAGGTTATCATCCTCTTGTGCCTCCTCTGATGCGAATCATTGTCATCTAGGTCGGCGTCGGTCGTGACTCGATTCACCTCGATGTTTTGTCAAGGCTTGGATCTGTTGGTCATGCATTTCTCTCATCGATGCATGGCCAACTCCATTTCCAACTTGAAGTTTTCCGTTGTTTATTCAGGCCGTTCAACATCTTAGCCACTTGATGCATGCTGATCATGGCGTTTCTTAGGGGCTCCTTGGCTAGATCTGATTATGATCGAGGCGATTGCGGAGCGATATCCGATGCATCATCCTCCGCGGGTATCCCTTTTAGAAGTTTGTCATTATGCGGACCGTCGGATAGTCGGACCATAAGCGAGTTAACCGTTAGCGATCTGTTGGGGATGGCGAGTGGCGATGATTCTTTCTGGTCATGTTATTAGTGACCTCGGAATTCATCCTCGGGGATGTCATCCTTCTGAGTCGCCTTGACCTAGGTCTCGGCATGTTGGTGCTAAGCCTCACGGAAGACCGATACCCTTTACGGAGTTTCTGTCGGCAATTGCACTCACGAGAGCACCGTTTTGATGAGCTTAGAGCACAAGCACGACCGCATGAGTTTGGGGAATCCTCAGAGATTTCCTCGTACCCCCACCTTTCGGTATCTTGTTCATCGGCATGTGTACCGAGGAATTTGCGTGTGTTGGTAGCGATCTCTCGGGTATAGCGTCGTCGTCATCGAGCGAGGCGTCTCCTTCGAGAATGGCCAAAACTATGCTTCGCCTTGACTTCGCTTATATGGGTGTGATGTTTGAGGGGACTCTCGGACTTCGATCTTTAATCGGTTGGTGGGGTTGCGAGAATCTCCGGTCCTTTGCAGGCAGTGCGGCCTCTGTATGAGTGACCCGTGATCCCTTCGGAGGACCCAGCGATCCTTGATAGTTGGTTTGGTGGTGATGGCGGGAGTTGGCTTCACCGGTCAGTCGCGAGCACCTTTGACCTTGAAGTGCCGTCGGTCTTGGGCTTTGGTTTTGAACTTGAGGCGCCTATAGCCCGGCTTAAGTGCGAGGCAGTGTGTAGCGGGGCTGGGAGGCAGTTAGACTTGGGCCTCAAACTGGTGGTGCGTCGGCGGCTTCCTTACCACCTCTTTCTTCAATTCACGAGCTTGTTGTACCAAAGCTCGTGCACGCTAAGAGTGTCGGCTTCGGATCGCTCACGAAGTGTGGGCGGTTCCGTTTGACCTGGACCCTTTCGTTGGTTGGCGGCTTGGATAGGCATCGACCACTTGGTGAAACCTGCGTAACGGATCTTAGATCCGCCTTGTAGCGGACCCCATCCCGCAGTTGCATGGCCTTGGCATGTTTGCGCGCCATGCTTTGTAAATTAAGCCTTTGGCGAGCTCGTTTGGGCGAGGCACATCATCGGCGTTCATCTCGGGCACCATCCCGGACTTGGGCGAAGGGATTTCGCTACTACGGCGTGAGGTTGGACTTCGCCGTCACGGGGCTCTACATCGGAGGCCCATCGGGTTCTCCTTGCGGTGAGTCCTTCTTGAAGCGGGGAGAGGCTGGATCACGGAGGGCGAGGAAAGATACTCCTCGTGCCTGGCGAGTCGAACTTCGAACTTCGACCTCTTCTTCCAGGGATAGGGATCCACGGTTGCGGCACGGCGACCGATCGAGGCGGTGGCTCCCCAGTCGCCGGCTTGTTGGCGGTAAAAGTCGGTTTGATTGTCATTGATTTGAACTTGCTTGCTGACTTCTTTGGCCTACAACAAAATTCAAAGAAAATATAGCCTTTTATTTTAAGGCTTACAATGAAAATAAAAAAATTACAACTTTTATTTATGAACAAACACGAGGATCTACGTATATCGAGGTCCGCTTGCGTCAGTTCTTTGCGATAAGGACTTTTGTGTCCGTGGACCACCGCGCAATTCGATCGAGGTAGAGACGGGTTACGGAACTCTGAGGCGTAGAGGGGCTCGTTCCGCGAAAAAGGCGCCGGGGATCACACCACGGAGGATAAGCCGGGGGATCCACACTCACGAAGAGAGGATGTAGGGCGGGTGAGATCTACTAGGAGAAATCTGGCTATCCACGAGATTAAGGCGAAGCTTAATCTAGAGGGTATCTGTAGTTCGACCGGTCGATTACCTTCGGCTTGTAGTCGGGCGTCGGTGAACTTGTGCTCGCCGGTGCTTTCGGGAACGTCGTCGGCTGCCTCGTGGATCGCCAGGAATTCCTCGAAAATCCCGAAATCAGCTCACGAGTCCTCTGAAGGCCAGGCCCCTATTTATACAAATCGAAAAAGGGGGTTGGTGGCTTCGACCACTTGGTAGAGCCACCTCGGCCACCTGGTAGACCACCTCGACCAAGTTGACGAGGTGGCCGACCAAAGTGGCGAACCCTCGACCACTGGTAGGGTACCTCGGCCAGGATGGTACGCCGTTTTCGTGGATTTTCGTTTTCCGTCTCGGGCTTGGGTTCGTCTATACTTGATTAGGGACTAATTCTTGGTTCGTTCGGTTCAACGATCCTGAAATCCGATCGTCCGTTCAAGTCCGGTTTAAAGCGTGCTTGTGGCCATGTGGGTTTCTTGTCGAGTTCGCGTCTCAACTATTAACGTCCGTATCATTCGATGGTTGTTATCGACTCCCGTCATGAGTTGGTTTCGGGGATCTTGTAAGTATTTTTCAGCGCTACAAGCGCATCCTTCCGAATGGCCAAACTACCGTAACTCGCCTTTGACTTCCGCTATATGGGCTTGATGTTTGGGACTCTGACTTCGACCTTTAATCCCGGCAGGGTTGCAGAATCTCCCGTCCTTTCTCGAACGGGTGTGCCTCCTGTATGAGGAGGACCCGTGGATCCCTTCGTGAGGACCCAAGCGATCCTTGATAGTTGGTTTGTGGTGATGACGGAGTCGCTTCACCACCGCTCAGTGCACCTTTGACCTTGAAGTCGGCCTTGGGCTTTGGTTTTGAACTTGAGACGCTCTATAGCCTTCGCTTAAGTGCCGGTGACAGAGTGTGGGCAATCGGGCTGGGGCACCGTAGACTTGGGCCTCCAAACTCGTGGTATACGCGTTCCTTACCACCTTTTCTTCAATTCACGAAGCTTGTTGTACTAAAGCTCGTGGCTCGCACAAGGAGGTGCGGGCGCCTCGATGCGCCTCGGTGTGGAGCGTTCCGCTTGACACGGACCCACCTGGTTGACGGCTTGATAGATCGTCGACCACTTGAGGTCAAGCTCGCAAGAAGTCTCGATCTTAGATCCGCCTTGTAGCGGACCTCATCCACTGACATGGTTTGGCATGTTTGCGCCATGCTTTATCGTCAGCTTTGGCGGCTCGCTTTGGAGAGCGCAGCACATCATCATGCTCATCTCGGCACCATCCGGACTTCGCCGGCGATTTCGCTACCCACGGTACGGGTTGGACTCGCCCCCGGGCTCTACATCTGAGGCCCATCGTTCTCCTTGCGCCGAGTCCTTCTTGAAGCGGGAGAGTGGATCCGAGGACGAGGAAAGATACTCCTCGACTTCGGCCGGTCTAACTCGAACTCGACCTCTTCTTCCACCGATAGGATCCACGCTATGTGCACTCCACGACCTTCGATTCGAGGCGGCTGGCTCCCACGTGGTCGCCGCCTTGTTCAAGTAAAAGTCGGCTTTGATTGTCATTGATTTGAACTTGCTTACGCCTTCTTTGGCCTACAACAAAATTCAAAGAGAAATATCGCTTTATTTTAAGGCTTACAATGAAAATAAAAAAATTACAACTTTTTCCTTTATGAACAAACACGAGGATCTCTATATCGAGGTCCTCGCTATGGGTTCTTTGCCTCGTACGGGACTTTTGTGTCCGTGGACCACCGCGCAATTCCATCCGTAGAGACCCTGCCTGAACTACAGACGAGGGGCTCAAGTCACTTAAGGAAACGGTCGCCTTCTGGATCACACTCAACGGGAGAGGATCCTGGGATCACACTCTCAATGGAAGAGGATCACGAGCTGAGATCTACAGAGAAATCACAGTATATCCCCCAGATTAAGACGGCTAATCTAGAGTATCAGGGTTCAATTCAATTCGCTACTTCTTTAGATCGACGCCGATCGGAATCCTGTGCTCGCCATGTTCTCGAACCGTAAGGCCGACGCCGTGGATTCCAAGCACCCTCCCAAAAATCCCCCAACCGGGCCTCGAAACCCTCCTAGAGCCTAACTCCATTTATACAACCCAGTGTTGGGGTGGTGGCTCTACCACTTGTCGGAGCAATTCCTTTACTCTGTCGAAGCCACGTGCCGTTGACTGAGGGGTTCTACCAGCGGTCAAATCGCCACCTCGCCACTTGCCGGAGGTACGCCAAGTTGGCCGAGGCGCCGCTCACCGCTGGCGCCGCTTCTCGCCGCTTCCGCCTCTCTGCTGGTTCCGTTTATACTTGATTCCGGACTAATTTGGTTCGCCCGCTCAACGGCTCCGGAACTGACCGGTCCGCTCAAGTCCGGCGAACCGGTGGCTTGATGGGTTTGTTGCCGAAGTTCGCCTTCAACTATTGGACGTCCGTGATTATTCGATAGGTTGTCACGCCGACTTCCGGCCATGAGTTGGTTTCGGATCTTGTAAGTATTTTTCAACGCCTTACAACTGCATCCTTGAACTTCGAAAACTAAGTTAACAACACTTAGTTTCAAGTCCATCTCATAATGTCTTGAGCTTGATACTTTTGTCCAAGATGGCTTACTATGTTGTATTTCAACTCGATATTTCATTTATTTTGAAAGCATTAATACAATCTTGTGCTAAATGACAATCTCAATAGCCAATTGAAGAGAATTGATTCATTGCCAATTGTCTCCTTTATGTTTCTATTGATATTTATTTGTCTATTTGTGTAGTTATAGTCCCCCTAGCTTTTTTGAATGAACCATGACTGATCTTAATATCAACCAAATTATCTTCTATAGGAACTCTACCAGAAGGAGCAAAATTCAATGCTATGTTTGACTAATTTACCTCTTTTCGCAATTGAATTGCCTTGCAACAATTTTGAAATTGAGAAAATAAGATTAGCCAGAATCACAAAAGTGTAATCAGACTAACTCACTTCATGCATGCAAGTACAACCTAATTTGTGTTTGAGAATTCGATTGATTTGAAGTTGATCCCACCATACCAAGAGCACCACCCCAACTTCCAAGCCACCAAAGGAACTCCGCTTCCATTCAGATAGATTGAATCTCAAAAAACCTCTCAACATGGTTCAACCAAGCTAAAAATTCTTCAATAACAAGATTACCCGAAAAGTAAGGAATATCCTTAACTCTTGCATGATAATCCTTCATATCTAAATTCTCACCATCTTGATTTTGATGTCGAGCATGAAACCCCAGCCTAGCGGCTCCATCATGGGCAACATCCGGCACGACTCTCATCATTGACTTTGTTTCTGCCTCTATTTATAACAAGAGTCAAGTTCTTCATCACCTTGACGCATTTCTTCAACACGCCAATCTAGGCATCAACTCACGAGCAAGATTATGGGAGGGTGATTAACTCGCTATCATTGGTGGCCATAGTGGAAACAACCCGCCTCTAATACCAACCGATGTAGCAAAGCTTAATCAAAAGAGATAACTACTGCTCGCATTGTCAAAGCGACACAAACCCTAGAAACCCTAGAAATAAAAACTTCTAAGATTAAAAATAACCAATCTAAAACCCTACATGAACTTGTTCTCCTTATATAGGGTACGTAACAATGAAAAGTATCAAACTATCCTTTTCCTAAAACTAAGAGAAATCCTTACATAAAAACTTTCTATAAAACTAGAAAACTAAAAGTAACTGTGAATTTCACCTTGCAGCTGAGCTCAAGATGAATATCTTTGAACACTAATATTATCTGAATCGTGGAATTAGTTTTATGTATAGAGCACTTCCCGAAGTTTTTCAAAATATATATTAATAAAGATTCTATGGAGCTTAGTCAAAAGATATAATCATCCAAAGTTGCATCTTAGAATCTATCCAAAATACTTTTGCCAATCATCCCGCCACATGATTAGATTTCTTCCCAAAAACCATCAATTATTGCCTCCACATCAAAATTCTAGTTCAAAATGAAAAGCATCCTAAGGGGTGTTTGTTTGTATGAAAGTGAGAGGCGAAAGTGAGAAAATAAAATGCATTTAACACTTGGTGTTTGTTTAATTGTAAGTGGTTATGAAAGTGAAATGTTAAAAAAGAATCCCGTCAGTTTAATGCGGGTTTAAGTTCCCCTAAAAAGTCTTTGAAGTCGGATGAAAATGAGAAAAGTGGGACCACTCCCAATTAAATTACTATATTAACTTTTTTACCATAACCAAATTTATTATTATTATTTTACTCCGTTAGTTTTACTCCTTCGCATTATCTTGGCAATTCGGGGATAACAAAGGCATTGTTGAAATTTTTATATAACACATGTGGTCGATATTTTTATATTTTTTAATAGACTCGTGCATCCATTATGCCTAAAACTAACATGCACATGAATTAACATAATAAACTTTTAGTCAATGATAAGAATAATAAACTTTTAATTTAGATAAAATAGGTTAACAATGGCAACAAATAATCTAACTACTTTGAAAATGATTTAGAAATTGATTTAATAAACAAATAAATAAATTGCCACATCATCTTCAATTTTCACTTTCACTAATTATTTATTTTACAAACAAGCGTTGTATTTCACTTGTATGCTCGCGTGGATACATTGTCTCCTTGTAAAAGAAAGTGACTTTCACCCTTTCAATTCACTTTCATTTTGCCAAACAGCCCCTAAATCAAAATCTAATTAAAAATTTTCCAAACCTAACAAAATTGACGTTTGGCTCTCATCTTGTCACATTTGGTGATGATATCATTAGAAGGAAAACAAGGCTAAACAGTAGAAAACCCCTCCTTAACTTTGGATGATTATCAGATAACCGTCCACAACTTTCAAAACATCAGAAAACCCCCCTTAAGTTTTGGGAATATAAAAAAAGAAAAAAAAATCTCTTAACCTTAAGATTTATATGAAAACCCCTCTAAAAGTATGAACCACAATTCTCACTGGAAAAAACTATCCCTCCAAACATAGAGGTTAAGTTAAACATTGATGGTTCTTGGCAAAATGGTTTATGCGCTGATGGAGGCATTCTAAGAAATTCATCTGAGATGTCCTTCTTGCTTTTTTCTTATTTCTATAAAGAAGGTACTAATATATTTGCAGAAGCATCTGCACTTAGAATAGGTCTCAAGGTGTGTGCAAGTTATATACCCTAATGCGCTAGTATTGTAGTAGAACGCATTCTCTTGCCCTTGTTGGAGTTTGCAAAAGCCTCGTGATGACACCTAGGCATTTAGCATATATTCTAAGAGCTTATCAAGCTATTCTTCACTTAAAATAAATTTCTCATGTCTTTAAAGAAGAAATCGAGCTATGTATTATTAGGAAGAATGAAAGAGGTTTCTATAATTTTAGGCATGAGTGAGCTTCTTTGTTAGGGTCAATTTGTGTAAGCTCTATTTAGGGTTTTGGGATATTCTTTGGTATGCAATTTGTATTGTCTCAAAATTGTTCTATAATATCCTGTTTTCACATGCATCAAAGAATAATTCTCTGATACCCCTTTTGTAATTCTTAATGGAGATTTGTGACACCTTCATTAATAAAATTCTGATGCTGTCAAGGGACCTACGTGATGTTAGGTGTTTAAAAAAGAACCATGTGAAAAATTGCAATTAAAGCTGTAAGGGTTTTTGGATTAAATCTTAATGTTAAAAGTGGTTTTGGATAAGCCCTAAATTTAAAGGGGTTTTATGATATTTTGAAATTGTGGTTATCTGATAATTGTCTAAAGTTCAGGGGTTTCCGATAGTTATCCAAGAAAAGAAGTATAAAAGATAATACTTCTTGCAAACTCATATTAATGCACAAACGAAATGGTGAGCTAATATGTTCAGTACTACTAGGAAAAATTGTAGCAGTCATATAATAAACAACTCTGAATAATTTTAGATTAGGGTTCGGGTACGCCGGCGAGCGCAGGGTGGGCGGGGCACGAGGGCTCGCATACGGGGCCGGGCGGGTTTCGCGGAAGATTTAGATGAGGGTTTTTTGTGAATTCTGAGGGAAGTGGCGCCGGGGGGGTATGGTTGGTTTGGTGGTGGGGCCCACCAACCGAGCGAAATTTCCGTCTATGTTGCAACCTAGACCGAATTCCGTCTAGGTTGGTGGGCCCGATTTTTAAAAAAAAAAAAAAATTTGTCTACTTAGGCAAACTAGCGGAAATTCCGTCTAGTTTGCCACAACGAGACGGAACAAACTAGACGAAAATTTTTCCATCTAGTTTGCCTCAAACTAGACGAAAAATTTACGTCTAGTTTGATCCGCCTAGTTGTGCATTTTCTACTAGTGATACATTAAACAACTCTAAATAATTTTACAATAGCTACCAATATACCTGTGGACACTATTATGAGGAAAGCAGCAACTTTCAGTAGTACTTACCGTGAAGCATTTAATTGCAACTCGGGTGTGCTATTCATTCCAAATTGTTGATTATGACTAGGATAATTACCCATGAATCTAACATTCTTAGGTTGAGATTATGAATAGAATTTTTTGGTTTAGAGTTCAAGATTCTTGAATTTGATTTAAAATTTTTAGTAGAATTCTTGAACTTTTGGTTTGGATAATTGGTTTGAAGGTTTGAATTCTCGGACTAAAATTTATGGACTATTTTAATTCTCGAACTAAATTTTTTAGTAGAATTCTTAAAACTCAAATCTATGAACTATTTAATTAGGATTTAACATTAAACTAATATGTTTGATAATTATTATTATCAATCAAATATATTAAAATTCATTTCAAGAGAGACCCTCATTTTGATTAAGGAATAGCACAACAAAAGAAATTATATAGAAACTAGAATTTTGACACATGCAAGCATGTGAGAAGGAAAAAATTAGGAGTTAGAACTTTTAATTTGAGGTGATATATGCAAAATGTGATTAAATTTTGTTAGTTCATATTCATAATTTTCAAATAGACTCATTTTAATATTTATTCATAGGCGTCGACTCTCTTCATTTTGTTTACAAAAATGACCCGGTTACATGATATCGACCTTGTTGACTAAAACTAAGTCAATTTTAAAAATACAGTTTACTATTTAGGCGGGATTGCACCTCCACCTAATTAGTAACTCATAGTTCAAGTCGCGGTTGGCAACTCTGACTCTTTAGAACTTAGTTCAAAATAGACATTCAAGTTTGGCAACTCTGACTCTTTAGAACTTAGTTTAAAAATAGACATTGTTGCCAACCAAGGCTATTTCAAATTTAATTATCTTCACTAATTAAGTGGGGTTGACAACCCTAGCCAATTAATAAACTATGTTTTTTTAGTCAACCTAATTTCACACGGTGGTGTTGACGTGGCTAAAACTGGGTTGATTTTTTAAAATAAATTTAGAGAAGGTCGATTTTAGTGAATAAATATTAAAATGAGTCTATAGCAAAAAAAAAAGGACAAATTTTCACTTTAGCCCACTTTCAACTTTTATTTTCAAAAATCGACCCTATCGCAATTGCCAATTCGACCAGTTTAGGCCGGTAGGTCGAAGCTGGTCAGAAATAGCGTAATCAAACTTCACGGAAATCATTTCGAGTGAAGTTTATGGTGGTTAAACTTCACGGAAATGATTTCCGTGAAGATTCTATAACAACTTCACGGAAATGAATTCGAGTGAAGTTGCAGTATCATCGAGAGGTGCTTCGGCTCTGTCAGCTACCGCAACTTCACGGGAATTCATTCCCGTGAAAATCACGGCTATACAAAACATGCACAAGCGATGTCAAACTCCGCCAAATACAACACTTGTTGTATATAATGAACTTCGCCTCATTCACGACAATATACACGAGAATGAACCATGAACATCAAATTTATCGCATAAAGCGATTTATAACATTAAACATGAAAATGACAAATACGATTACGCGTTCCACCAAATTCAAATCACTTATATATAACAAACTTTCAGCATTATTCCGCGACAATATACACGAGAATTGAACCATAAACATTAAATTTATCGCATAATCAATTATAACATTATACGGAAAAATTCAACCATAAATGATAATAATACACGAAAGTCATATATATAAACAATAATCGATCCACACAAGCGGTTTTCAAATATAGGAAACCAATCAAGCCTTTATAAAGTTTGAGAATCACAATATAAATCACATACTGACTAAAAGTCCTCCCCTCCTTCCTCTTCCCCTCTTACCCCTTCCCCTTCCCTTCCCTTCCCCGTCCCGATGTTCATGCTCATGAGCCTCGATGATCGAGAGTATTTGGCTATGTATGAGGTGAAGTACCGGCTCCATCACCATCATGCCCGCCATCGAAGTGCGGCTCCATCTTCACCGCCGTCCTCGTCTTCGACGTCGAGAGACCAAAGGCTGACTCCTCCGTCCTTCAAACCTATCGATTTGAGTCTTATGGAACACGTTTGCTATTCTCATTCGATTTTTGAAGACCCTAGCGATATTGGATCACGAATCTCGAATATGCTCACGATATATCAGCCTCAATCCCATCCATTGCATGGACCTGTAATTTAGCACATTCAAAATATGTACGCAGCTAAGTAATAATATTAATACAAAAAAAGAAGTGATATTTTAATTGAATTAAAAAAAACTTACATAATCCCTCTCGATCATGGTACTAGGGATATAAGTATTCGATCGGTGGAAATTAGTGCGTATGGTGAGGGTTGTGGGTCGCGTCCTATCCATCGGCGTGTGATATTCCAATACCAACGCATATACGCGGTGTGATCAGCTGATGGAATTCTCTGACCCTCTATGAAATTCAACCTATCATCCCACCTCTGTATGTATGCCGCACGAGAGATGGCCCAATCAGTATATGATCGATGTTCAGGTCGGCGCGGCGTTCGCTCATTTGGGATATATGCGAAATTGGAAAGGCAGCGATAGGGACGTGCATCTCCACAATCTCCCAACAAATCAACGGGACTCTAGCTCTCCACAAATTAGCTAGCTCTACAACTAGGTGCTAGTTTTAATATTTATTCATAGAGCCGACTCTCTTCATTTTGTTTACAAAAATCACCCGTTACATGATATCAAAGATGTTGACTAAAACTAAGTCAATTTTAAAAATACAGTTTACTATTTAGACGGATTGCACCTCCACCTAATTAGTAACTCATAGTTCAAGTCGCGTTGGCAACTCTGACTCTTTAGAACTTAGTTCAAAATAGACATTCAAGTCATGTTGGCAACTCTGACTCTTTAGAACTTAGTTTAAAATAGACATTGTTGCCAACCAAGGCTATTTCAAATTTAATTATCTTCACTAATTAAGTGGGGTTGACAACCCTAGCCAATTAATAAACTATGTTTTTTAGTCAACCTAATTTCACACCTGGTGTTGACGTGGCTAAAGCGGGTTGATTTTTAAAATAAATTTAGAAGGTCGATTTTAGTGAATAAATATTAAAATGAGTCTATAGCAAAAAAAGGACAAATTTTCACTTTAGCCCACTTTCAACTTTTATTTTCAAAAATCGACCCTATCGACTTAATTGACCAATTTACCCAAATTGGCCGTAAACCGGTCGAATGGCTTAAAATTGTAAAACTTCACGGAAATCATTTCCGTGAAGTTTACATGGTTGGTTAAACTTCACGGAAATGATTTCCGTGAAGATTTATACTAACAACTTATTTTCGCGAGTGAAGTTGCAGTACTATCGCCGAGAGCCAAAACTCACTGTCATCGCACCGCAACTTCACGGAATTCATTTCCGTGAAGATGCAAAATGCATACAAAACATGCACAAACAAGGTCAAACTCGCCAAATACAACACTTGTTGTATATAATGAACTTTCCTCATTCACGACAATATACACGGAATTGAACCATGAACATCAAATTTATCGACATAAACCGATTTATAACATTAAACATGAAAATGACAAATACAAGCACGCTCCACCAAATTCAAATCGTGTATATAACAAACTTTCAGATTATTCACGACAATATACACGAGAATTGAACCATAAACATTAAATTTATCACGATAATCAATTATAACATTATAACGGAAAAATTCAACCATAAATGATAATAATACCACGAAAGTCATATATATAAACAATAATCGATCCACACAAAGCGTTTTCAAATATAGGAAACCAATCAAGCCTTTATAAAGTTTCTGAATCACAATATAAATCACATACGACCTAAAGTCCTCCCCTCCTTCCTCTTCCCCTCTTACCCCTTCCCTTCCCCTTCCCCTTCCCCCCGCTTCGATGTTCATGCTCATGAGCCTCGATGATCTGAGTGTTGGCTATGTATGAGGCCGGAAGTCCATCACCATCATGCCCGCCATACGAGAAGTGCCGCCCATCTTCACCCGCCGCCCTCGTCTTCACGCTGATACGAGAGACCAAAAGGCGTGACTCGTCTCACGTCCTTCAAACCTATCGATTTGAGTCTTATGGAACACGCTATTCTCATTCTCGATTTTTGAAGACCCTAGCGATATTGGATCCACGAATCTCAAAGAATATGCTCGATATATCACTCAATCCCATCCATTGCATGGACTCGTAATTTAGCACATTCAAAATATGTACGCAGCTAAGTAATAATATTAATACAAAAAGAAGTGATATTTTAATTGAATTAAAAACTTACATAATCCCTCTCGATCATGGTACTAGGGATATAAGTATTCGGTTGGCATGTGTGCGATGAGGTGAGGGTTGTGGGTCGCCCTATCCATCTCGTGTGATATTCCAATACCAACGATATATACGGTGTGATCGGTGATGGAATTCTCGACCCTCTATGAAATTCAACCTATCATCCCACCTCTCGTATGTATGCCGCGACGAGATGGCCCAATCCAGATGATGCGATGCCCGTCGACCAACGATTGCCAAGCGGATCCGCACATCCGAAAAGAGAAAATTGGCAAGACACGATCGGGACGTGCATCTCCACAATCTCCCAACAAATCAACGGGACTCTAGCTCTCCACAAATTAGCTAGCTCTACAACTAGGTGCTAGGGTATAGATATCGAAATCCGGGAGAATAAGGCGCCCACTTGAATGAAATTTAAAAAACTTGTATCAAGATCTTAAAAATTAAAATATAAATAATAAGTTAAGTTTTGTATTTACCGTTGCGGTGGAGGCCATCAAGCTCATTGTAAAACTCAATATGTCGGTCGCAGGTTGTATTGTGAGTGCCTGCCTCACATTATATCTTTTGCCATAAAGAATATATGAGATCAATATGAATAAAATTAATTGATAATTAAAATTTTAAATGCATGCAAAATTATACCACGCATCCCAAAGGATAACGACCACTAGATCGACATGCATCTCCGAAGAGTAGGTCGTCCAATATGGATGTGTTCCCACGACCAAACTCAGAACAACATCATGCATCCCTTGAAATCTTTATTCTCCGACAAGGAGACCCTACATAGCTCCCTATAAAGGTATGCCAATACCGCGACCGCCCCACGATAGAGTACCGCGATAACTCAAAATTCTCCAAGAGTGTCACCATCGTGCATGTACACGGACTTGCTCGATCCGAAATAACATACAACCAATTGTGTGCAATATATAAGAACGAGCATATATCAACAACCTCCACCGTGGCGCTGCCGTATATCTCCCCAAACGTGCACGGCCACGATAGCTTTATGGCACCACTCCTCAATCCGGGGACTCGCCTAGAAGCCTCTCACATACTTGTCCAATTATGGGCATCGTCAGTGCCAGGCCATCAATCCGAGCCCAAGTATGATGGCTACATCCCGAAGTGTAATGGTACACTCTCCTATATGCATATGGAAGGTGTTAGTCTCGCCTCCACCTCTCAATCGAGCACGGATAAGGGCCCAATCAAGCCTAATATATCGCACCGATGAACACTCGCAAAACCCACTGCTCTATCAACTGCGGAAACTCGAGGATCCTCAATCGCACCGGAATGACTAGTGAATGGTCCACTATATTGATATCTTCTATACCGCACATTAATTAAATTCTTTTAGAATACAAAAACTATATCATGTGTAAAATAATAAATATATAATGTAAACATTTTACCTCTCCTAACCCAATCTTGTGGGAACGATGTCTGCCTCAAGGTATAATACATCCGTTGGATCGTCCAGATCCATAATATGTCTCATAGAAATCTCATTCAATATTAAAAAATCATGTCTCATCAAGGCTACAAATAAAGGCAATAAAAACATTATGTCTTTAAAGTAACATGTTGATGCTAATCAGATTCAAAACTATATCACAATAAGTTGACTTGGATAGTCCTTAATACGTGCACATTTTCTTAATACGTGCACATTTCCTTAATACGTACCAATATAGAGTACAAGGATCCATAATATATCTCTCTGCATAGAAAATAAAGTGTTATATATTACAAAAGCCAGATTCGAAACATTTCATACATTCAAGCCCGAAATAATCAACGCCTAATCCTAGTTGGACAACTATTTTTATTGTGTCCTGGTTGATCGCACCTACTACACTTATTTTTCCGCCTGACTCCTTCTCGTCCTTCGTCCATAGTATTTCTAATCCGTACGGAACGAGGTCGCCACCGATCTCTTTATACAGTGAGGTAATATCCGCGCCCGCCTTGTGTCAGATCGACTATCGCATGGTGGATGAAAGCACTCCTTGTATGTTTGTTGGTAGTTATAAGTTAAATACCAATTTGCAGCGAATATATAGTGTGAACATCGCACCCCTTGTACATCCGAACAAGCCGCTATAACATGAGAACAAGGAAGCCATTGTAATTGTGTAAGTGCATGCACAAGTCCGATCCACTAGTATATTGACTTTGTAAGAGCGATTTTCTATGTGATGATCCTTCAATGACCTCCCATTCATTAAAACTGAATCGCCTAGCCTCATATGAACGAGCTTGCTTACTCCGATTCGCCAATATTCCTTCAACTTTTGGCCAATTCCGCTTTTACGCCAATGTGCTGCGTCGAGGAAGAATCTATTAAGTCCGTAAAATGTTTTTGCAACTAATGATTGTATTGGCATGCGCTGCCCCTAAGCACACCATTGAAACTCGCGTTAGTGGTCATCATACAAAAACGTTTGCCGCCTCTTCACATAACGCCCACCTATTGACATTGTTGGCCCAAACTAGTCTCGATCCAATCATGTGCGTTGTGAAATATTTTTAATCTTCTCTCAGTAGTTGATCATAAATTAATTTCTCCGTTGCACATCCGGCTTGCCAAAGAAGATCTTGGAGATGCCCTTGCCCATGCTTCCTCTTGAAGTTGTCCCTAATATGTCGTAGGCAATAGCGTGCACATGCGGTGATGGAAAATGTCGTTGTAGTGCTATTGGAATTCCTTTCATCCTATCGAGATGAATGTAATCGCCGCATTCCCACACTAGGAATATGATATCTAACGCATGCAAAAACCATGTCCAATTTTCTATATTTTCCACATCAACCATCGCAAATGCCAAAGGAAATAAACCACCATCCGCATCAACTCCTGCAACGAGCAAAACGCCTTTATATTTACCATACAAGTGGGTACCGTCGATGCTAAGAAGAGGACGACAATATTTGAATCCATCAATGGAAGGCCCAAATGCCCAAAATACACCCGTGAATCGCCTATCTCCGCCAACCGATCCGATGATACCGTGACAATGCCCCCGGATTTTCTTTTTAAGTGCTTCAAGATAATGTGGTAAGATCTCATATGATTTGTCCCAATCTCCAAAATTTTATCATCATCGCCTTCCTCCGAAAGCATTCCAACATTTATTGTAGGATACGTCACATGCGGCTCTTTGTATACTAGAAGACGAATATCCTTTGGTCTTAGATCGAGATCTCTCTTAGTGCATAATCAATCGATATGAAAGAAGCGGACGCGTGTCTATGATTCATCTCAAATCGAGGATTGCTACATGTGTGCCGTCCATTGTAGTGTGTTATTTTAAATGGCCTCGCCACTCTTACCCCAAGCGGAATTAAGCTTCCAAGGACGGTTTGTATTTCCGTCGTGGTGACCACCATTGTCTTCCTCCACACCATCTTTGCGGTAAAACACACCACGTTATAGCTTGTTGCATTACTTTTGTCTCCTAAACTTGACACTATTTTTATGGCCCACAAACGCGCATGAATCAATTTCTCCTTGCTTTCAAATAGATCGCCTTTTTGAATGAGAAGTCCCGCCGGTATCATCATTTAAACTAGTGCCAATAGGAATATTTTCCATTGTGGAATCATCAATCCATCCATCACCATGAAGTTCATCTCGCGGATCTTCTAATACGATATACTCATTATTAGAATAACATCGGTCAATCAATTGATTTTCCCCTTCAACCGATCATTCAAACACATCATACTATTAATTTGTAAGCCATCCTCTACGTCATCATCCTCCTCGATTCAACGCTTGCATTATCATCTTCTATCGTTACTCGTGGAATGCCTTATATCTTGATGAGGAGCGTTATCATCGAATGCACTCGGTTCCCACAAATGAAGGACCATCCAAGTGTTGTGGACTGTCCATCCCATATCATGTTGCGGAGACAAAACCGTGGAGTCAACATCGGGATCTTCCAACATGAGTATACTCTATTGTGATCAACCGCTTTGCCCAAATTCGTTGATGTTTTCAATAAATAATTCCACCAACGCTTCTCCTCATTTAATATTCCAATGAGACCCATATCGTGAGTCACTTGAAATTTGAATACCGCTTGTTCGTTTTCCGAACGGGATAATTACAAATCACATTTAGATGATACTCAATGGAATTGGTTAATGTAAGTTTATGTAAGTCATTAACCAATTCATCGAAAGTACATGATTTGGATATAAACAACGTTTTCGTGACACCCCTTCAGATATAGGCATATTATTCTCTAGATATTTAATCTTCCCATCATACTAACAAAGAATTATGATTCGATCGTTCATTGTTACCCTAAATAGTAAAAATTTCAATATTAATATTACTAACAATTAAATGTTAAAAATTCTAAATTGACAATTAAAAGTTATTATGATGAAATAAATCTCAATATCAATATTATTTACAATTAAATTTCAAAGTTATTCCAAAATCAACAATTAAAAGTTATTATGATGAAATAAATCTCATTATCAATATTATTTACAATTAAATTTCAAAGTTATTCCAAAATCTAAAATTAAACAAGTTATTATAATGAAATAAATCTCAATATCAATATTATTCACAAGTAAATTTCAAAATTATTCCAAAATGTAAATTTAAACAAGATTTTATGATTAAATAGTGAAAAATATAAAAATTTAGGAGAACTAGGTTAGGGTTTACCTAAACTGACGAGAGAGAGAAAAGGAGAGGTAATAAATGCGGGCGGGACGTGAGTCAAGGGCGGACCGGTGAGGCGGGCAAGTGAGGACTATGCAGAGAGGGTTAGGGTTTGGGTTTGGGCAAAGACGAGAGAACGCGAGAGAGAGAGAGAGAGGGAGGAGAGGGGTTCACTGAGATGGAGAGAGAGAGAGAGAGGGTCACGGAGTTGGGGAGAGAGAGAGAGAAGGAACGCGAGAGAGAGTGGGTATCAGGGTCAGACATTCACGGAAATGAATTCGTGGAGTTGCGAATTCACCCGTGGAGGTGCTCTCGGGATGGTTCAGAACTTCACCGAATTCATTTCCCGGAAGTTGTGCAGAGTTAGTTCACCGAAATGAATTCCCGTGAATTTGATCGCCAGAATCTTCACGGAAATCATTTCGTGAAGTAACCACCATAAACTTCACGGAAATGATTTCCGTGAAGTTTGACAACATTTTTCACATTTCACCCAGCCACCACCATCAAATCGGTCGAATTGGCAATTAAGTGGGATAGGGTCATTTTTGAAAATAAAATTTAAAAGTGGGCTAAAGTGAAAATTTGTCCCAAAAAAATTCCAATACTTTTTCCACAAATATGAGGAACAAAGTCCAACATGATATTCATAAACTAAATTAAAATCCCTACTGAAAATAATTATGTTGATACATAGTTAAGCAAGGATCAACTCTCTACCTCACTTCCCTAGGCTACCTCCATTGATCTTTTCAAAAAGTGATGTAAGTATCATGTTAAGAACTTAACAATACGCTTTCATAACAAGAACTAATGAAAGTTCAAGATAAATTACAACAGCACCTTATCCTTCACAATATACTCCAAACTAGGGCTAAATTACTCAATGTACCAAATTGGGTGTCGATTCTACAAACCCTAAATCAAATTAGAGAAAAAGGATCAAATTAAAAACCCCAAATTAACCACAAAAACTAAGTCATTTGCAATCAAAATAAAAACAACAGAAAGTAATTTTAGTTTACTCCCACATTTGACGGCTTTAGAAGATTCTACATATTATAGATTTAAGGAGAATCTGCAGGATAAGTACTCAACCGAGGGATCTAGTTTTGAGTAAGGCGTGATTTGAGCGGATAGAGAGAGGAAACAAAATCCCCTTCCAAAGAGCAATGATAAAGTGGAGAAGAAAGAGCGCGAACTGAGAGAGGAGGAAAAGATAGGTTTCGGTGGGAAATTAATTAAGATCGGTAAGATTGTAATTCGCCATCAATGCTTAACCAAACTCAACAATAGTTAGGGCTTTTGGACGTTATAGATAATGGGGACTCATTTCAGCATATATGGAGGATTTGAGGGACTTTAGAGCAATTACAATGATTTGGGGGACTAATATCGAAATGCTAAATATCTTTGAGCGTTGGATGCTTTGGGATCCGAAATTTTGAGATCGAGGGATCCAATGGTTCATGGCGTCACATAAGGACTGGTACATGGAACTTTCTCCTTCGATTTCCGTTATGCCCCTAAATGATGATAGTTTATCTTCTTTATTTTATAGCTTCTTGTTTTTAAATCTGAATAGTTTATTTGTTGGGATCTTTGTTTGCAAGGGCTTTTATGACGAATTTGTTGGGATCTTTGTTTGCAAGGGCTTTTATGACGACCCAGACCTTGGCATCTAGTGTACATGTGCACTCTCTTGCGAACTTGTAATGAACCACTTCTCCTTTCATGCTCATCCTCTGCCTCTCATTCTTTTTTTTTTCTTTTTTTCTTTTTTCTTTTTCCCCCTCCCCTTTTTGGGTCTTTCCCTTGGCCTCTTTGCATTTGGGGGTCATATTTGATAATCTTTCAAATAAGGCTTCCATTGGTGCCTTGATGAAAGAATCCCAATGGACTCAGCATAAGCAATCCTATAGCTGCAAAACACTTTGATGTTAGATGTATAATTTATTAGTATTGAATAAAAAAAAATACAAGTTATAGCATACCTCTCAACTGAGAAATGGTGGTCACAAATTTGTGCCCACTGTGCATTTCTTATAGATCCAATGAAGTTAGCTGCGTGAATCCATAACAATCCAATTATTTACCAATTTCTACAACTACATGTCCTCTCCCTAATATTGATTATTCTCCTCTCAAACTCATTCTCAACCTCAGCTTCTTCATCACTAGTGTGTTTCACAATGTATCCACCAAGACTTTCACTAATATCTCAAAACGATCGCCAATACCTCTTCCTCCCAGTCATAAGAATATTTCTTCAACACCTATTATATAGCTTCCTATTTTTAAACCTGAAACAATTTATTTTTGGGATTTTTGTTAGATATCTATAAGTTCTTGAAGTTCTTTTATTTTCCATGATCTGTATATATCAATGCACATGTGTGCGTTCTCTTTGTTCTTATTTCGTTCTTTTACTTAGAACATTTTCTAACCTATTCTAGATCTAATCCCCAATCGCCTCTCCTATTCTACAAACGTTGGATTTTTATGCAACAGCGTTCTAAAAATTTTGTTGCATGTGTTTCTAAATGTTGTTCTAAGCCAATTGTTTTGTATTGTTTAAATATGGAGTTAAATGAGGGACTTAATTTTGCTGGTATGTAGGTTCAGAATTTCTTAAAATCATTTTAGGACTTTTTTTGTTGGTATTTAGGTTCAAAATTTCTTAAACTCATTTTTATCATAAACAATGGATTTGCAAGGATAAAGCAAGAATTTGATATAAGTGTACTATGTCACTATTATTGGCTAGTTACTCAACTTAAATGAAATGTTCTTCAAAATTACAAGAATTGTAGGATCAAAGTGGGGGGTGAAATTGGACACATAATATCTCATTACTAAGAGCATACAATATGGCTTACTAAAATTTCCACATCTTATCCAAGAAGACGCAAGAGCATACAATATGGCTTACTAAAATTTCCACAACTTACCAATATTTAACATTATTTTCATATAGAATATATTATCCATTGTATAGCAACATAGAAATTATTTCTGCAACCCTGAAAACCTTTCGGCTTGAAGACGAAGAGCAAATCGTCTATGCACTGTGATACCAGGAGATTCACTCATTTCAATTTCCTTTTTCGTCATCCCATTTGGCATTTCCCAATCAAAAAGATACAGGAGATTAGCGAGCGCAAGCTCAACGACTAGCATTCGAGTTCAACCGGGACAAATTCTCCGTCACACGCCAAATGGTATGAGCTCAAAATGTTGGCCTCTAAAATCTATGGAGCTATCTATAAATCTTTCTGGATAGAATTCTTCGGGATTTTCCCAAACGTCTCCATCTTTTCCAATCGTCCATGTGTTGATCAAGAGCCTTGTTTTGGCAGGGATATCATAGCCGTTGATTTTAAAGTGTTGTATAGTCTCCTTTGAACAAGCAATGGTACTGGTGAGTGTAGTCTCATTGACTCCTTCACAATTGATTTTATATAGTGAAGTTGGTCGAGGTCACTTTCGTCTACTTTTTCTTTGTTTCCGATGATATTTCTCACCTCGTTTGTGCTTTTCTCATGACTTGAGTTTCTCATGAGCTCGCCATTGTCCAATCTAGTGTTCGAGGGCGTTAATCGATCCAGCGACAAATATATTCTACAAAATGTTGAAAATTTAGGAATTAAGTTATAGAACCCATAGAAAGTGTGTGTCCTATTCAAGACCTTTCTATGCTATGATATCTATTATATTGAAGTGGGTTATCAATCATCAACAGTGTTATGGTAAGTTTGCTTATTAGATTGATTTTTGTAGTTAGAATTATTTTTTTCGTGTTAGTATGTACTCAAGGGAAAATAATCTTTGGCCCTCTATTATTCTTAATGCAGCATACGATGCTCTGTAGTTCAAATATATGCAATGCTCTCTTAGCAGTGCTTGTTGGGGACAAAAAGGTTTCTTGTTGATGCAGGCGCTATCTTTTGGATTTCCTCTTTCGGGGTAACTATAATATAGTGTTCTACACTACAACGTAGGTCCTCGTTCACATGTTAGTATGACATATTGCTATTGCCTAAGTTTGTCTTATATCAGTGCAACTAGCTAGGTTGTAAGATTTGTTACATCTTTGATCTCTTTCCTCTCTATTTTTATCCCCTTTGAGAGTTAAGAATCTTATCTTCATTAGTTAAGGGTGTTTCTATTTCAACCAAAACTTCAAGTCAATGACAATGAAATAAGGTAGGAGTACATGTCATTTTCTTGGGATTTAGTTTAATAATTATCAAAAGGACATTCATTTGTCTCATAGGTGGTCTAATGATTTTGGTCTTAAAGTGATTTCTCATTTGTAATTATTGAGCTTCTAAAATAAAGATTTAAAAATGCAAAAATAAAAATGAGAAAAAGCTTAAATGCATATATCACTCCATATTACTGGAGGTCAGTCAGTTATTACTTCCGAAGTTTATTTTTGCTCCAAAGTAGTTCTCTGGTATTCACTCTTTGCATAAAGCCCCTGTTCTCTTGTAGGTGTTCAACATACATATGTCGTAGTTAAGGAAGGAACAAAAACAATGATAGATACATAACTCTGTTTGAGAAACAATGTGTCTAGATGTTAATAAGAAGAGTTCGGGATAAAAACATGCAACAAACTTTAAAATGCCTAAATGTTAATGAGAAGACTTAGGAATAAAAAACAAGCAATTAAACTTTAAAACAAGACAAGGAGTCATGAGCACAATACCATGAGAACTCCCTTGATGTGTTCATCACTCACATCCCTTCCTCTCTTCCGCAAATCAAGCAAAGCATCAACAGTATCTTCATCCCTAGTATCTCCCTTCCTTAATGGATCCAAATGCTCATCAATAACCCGCTGAAAAAACCCGTCAAGCTCCTAAAATTCTCCTCCAATTTCTCTCTCATCCCCGTGAATTTATCCAACCATCCCAAAATCGGTACATAATCCTCAAGAAAAACCCCATAAACAAGGCTTGCGTCTCCTTCAAAATTCGCGTAGCTCCCTCTCCGCTATAATATCTTTTCCCTAAAGCAGTCCTACATGTAATATTATTCGCTAGTAACATCAGCTCTTCGCTCAAATTAATCACCAAATTTTGTTGAGAAGATATCGAGCAAATCATTCTATCGACCTCCTCTTCTCTAATAGATCAGCAAAGCGACTTTTCGGGCTGAAGAGATTGAGGATGCAAAGTTTTCGGAGATCTCTCATTGATCTCCGTAGGGTGAAAAACAACATCACGACAGCCATAAGAAAGTTTGTTTGTGGGAGTGAGTGAAGGTCTGCTGCAGCATTCAAGATCGTGTGTTTTCAAGAATTCTCTTGCGATTTCGGCCGATGAGAGGACGGTTGGGACTGTGCCCAGTTTGAGGTAAACGAGAGGCCGTGTTTTTGAGAGTTTGTGTAGGGATCGATGAGGGAGTTCGCCGAAGTGGTGGAGGTTTCCGATGAGTGGAAGGTTAAAGGGCCCCGGTGGGAAATTTAATCGGTGGGTTTTGGTTGATGAGAGAAGTAGGAGAGAAGTGAAAGGAGGAAGAGGATGCAAGCAACAAAATAGTGATCGCCATGGTTTGATCTTTAGCGTGGAAGAGCTATGAGTATTGTGTACACACGTTACATAAACCTATATACCTGTTATCGCAAGTGACAGGTGGTTGAAATTCAAACGACATATGGCTACACATGACCTCTTTAGTTATTATTAATTTGGTTGAGACTTCAACAAAACAAATTAAACACAAGAAAACAAAAGAAGTTGAAAGTTATTATTAATTTTCAACATATAATTTTAATTCATGTTAACCTCTTTAGTTCTATTGTTGCCGATAGACATCTGGAGTGAGTTTTTTATTACACTTTTACCCTAAAAGATATAGAAACTTTTCTTTTAATAAATAGAGCTTTTGGCTAAAGAGTAAAAGAAAAACAATTCACTCAAGAGGTTTATCTGCAACAATAGACTATAGAGATCTATCCACAATTTGAGCGGGTGTAAAGAGGGTATATGGGGTTTAACCCATTTCTAAATCCTTTCCACCTTTCAGATTTATCATATAAATTTGCTAAAGGTGACATGCCCTCTTAAAATTTGAATTTTCGTGAAAGTGCCAAGCAAGGGGTTTAACCTTTCGAAATACATCACTCTCCATTATGGATCTTCATTAGTGAGCTGCCGTGGCCACAAAAGATGCTTGCATTTGTTATTTAGTGAGCGAGATCTCTGACTGCTTCAAATATTTTATATTTTTTGATAAACATGACAACAACTGAGCCTAGAACATTTCGATATCGATAAGATCGATAAATAAATGCCCAAGTACGTGCTAGCTTGTTGTCGGACTAGCTTGTTTCAGCTGCGTGTTTGCGGATTCGGGTAACAAGTTCCCGCAAATTTTTGCCCAACAGCTGGTGCATGAGGCCCAGAGTTGAACAATAAGTAAATAGTAAATAAAATTAATTAAAATTTAGATAAAAGCATCGCACAACTTTGTATAACACCCGATGGGGCCCAGCAAGAGCGAGCCACAAGCAGCTTTGTTAATTTGCTTACAATTTGAGGACAGCTTGGTGATTTTCGAACAGGACGCATACCACGGAAAATGCATAGGTGTTATTAACAACCGGGATTTTTCCTTTTCCATTTAGGACTTGTAGTTTAAATGGGTAAATTCAATTTTCTGGTTTGCTTTCCAAAAATAAAAGTAATTCCTCAAAATCATATTTTAAATGAAATTGTAATATGGGCAATTTTAGATTTGTTACTAAGAGTTTTAATGGGCTAGGATATGCTTGAGATAATGCATATATATATATATATATATATATATATATATATATATATATATATATATATATATATATATATATATATATATATATATATATATATATATATATATATATATATATATATATAAGCGGCTCCATGAACTTAAGTTCATGTGAATAGTGGTCTGTAAACTTTAACCACTCATCTTTGCTTTTGGATCAGGTAAGAAGATATAAACTTTGAGATTTGTGCATCACAAATCTCAAGACAAGATAGTGGATAAAAGGATGGTGCCTGTCATTATGAACTTAAGATATAGAATACTATATATATATATATATATATATATATATATATATATATATATATATATATATATATATATATATATATATATATATATATATATATATATAGAGAGAGAGAGAGGAAGCGAGGCTCCTATAAATTTAAGTTGATAGGGAGGTGTCCACTGACTTTTATATCCATTGATCTTGCCTTGAGATCCAGTGAAATCAAGATGCACACAAATCTCAAAGTGGGCTTTATATCTTTCACGGATCCCAGACAACATCGATGGATAGAAAAGTTGGTGGATGACTGTCTCTATCAACTTAAGTTCTAGAGCATTACTCTAATGTGTCTTGTGGCAATGTGTATCGTGTGTATATATATATATATATATATATATATATATATATATATATATATATATATATATATATATATCAATTGAAACGAATTAGTATGACGCCAAAGACTTTTAAGTATTATTTGAGCGAAGATGAGAATAGAAGGCAATATGATCAATTGAGTTTTACTGAAGAAGTTTTGAGTTTGATTGGCATTAAACTAATGTTAGCAGACGAAAAGAGGAGCTACACGAAATATAATATCTTATCTTTTTATTTTTGGAATTTTACCCGGATAGAGATAGTTAAGTTCTTCTATGAAATTGAATATACATGATTGATGCGTTTATAACTCAACATTAACTTTAACCATAGACAGTGAACTCTAGACCTGACTTTGGTCTCTTTGAGAACATGCTAGCTATTGGTCAAACTACAGGTAACATGTACATTCATATATATGATTTTTTTCCAGTAATTATATTGGGTGCTCTGTGTATTCTCTTGTTATACATACTTCTACACTTTTGTGCGACGTCTATTACACAAAGCATGCATGTGCATCGCACGTGCGCTTCTCACTAGTGTTACATAGTGAGCGTGATCTCTGAATGCTTCAATCTTTTGACTTTTTGATAAAGATGACAAAACTTGAGGAGTCCTAGATCAAATTGAGAGCAATCTCTGATTTTGCTGTCATGTTATTTTCGATTATTTAGAGACAAAGAAAAGAAATTGGCCCACCAAAATGTTCTGAACCTGAGGTCAGGTGTTCCAATATTTATTAGCATGCTTGGTTAACGCATTTGATTCTTAAACCTGAGGTTAGGTGTTTGAATCCTATGTTGGTATATTATTTATTTTATTTTCTTTTTACATGTTGCATATAATTACTTAATGATTATTATGATATGTTACTACTAAAATTATTAAATTCATATATTTATATATTATTAATTTATATATTTATTATTAATATTAATATTAACATAAAAATTAGTATAATAAAATAATGTAGAGCGAGGGAAACATCTCATTATAGATTTTAGATCTACATGAATTCATTTTCTATCAGCGTTTTTAACAACTTAAGAATGTCGAAACTAAAATTTGCGAGAAAATTTATTTCTAATAGATATTTTGTTATGATATATAGAGCATGGTAAATATCTCAAGTGTAACTCTAAGATATAAATATTCTATGATAAATTAAACTTAGAGGAATAAAATGTAAAACATAAATAAATATTTAATAATCAACCAAATCGAATATATTTTTGGTTAAATTCTATTAGTTTAGTAGCTAAATATTAAAAATATTCATTTACAATTAAATGAAATTTCAGTCGGATATGACCAAATATCTTGTGAATAATAACCAAATAGTTTATTAATTGGGTCTTTTAGATATTAGTCCTTAAATCGAGCTATTTTGATATTAATCCTTAAATTTGAGTATTTTGATATTAGTCCCTCAAATACACTTTGTTGTTGATAATGGTCCCTAAGTTGGTTGGTGTTAAAAGTTAGCGAATATTAGTTAACTTTGCGGTATCACTCATGGACGAAACCCAAACCCAAAACCAAACCCGCATGTGGACAGAAACCCAAACCAAAACAAATTCTCCCTCCATCTTCTCCCTTATTTGGGCTTCTCCTCCTCATCCTCCTCCTCCCTCGTCTTGCGCCGCTGCCTCCCCCCTCTCCCCGTGTCCCCAACCACCTCGACCTCCCCGGCGGCCCGCCTCATCCTGACGGCTCGGCTGCCCTCCAAATGGGCAGCATCTTCCTCGTCCTCCTCCTCCCGCCTTAGCCCGCGTGCGTCCTCCTCCTCCTCTCCCCGTGTCCGCCTCCGCCCTCCCCTTGCGGCCTTCACCCTCGACCCCGTGGCGACATTGTAAGCGTTGAAAAATACTTACAAGATCCCGAAACCAACTCGTGATAGAGTGGTGAATGACAACCCATCGAATGATCTGGACGTCGAATCGTTAAGGCGCGAACTTCGGGCGAACCCTGGCGTCACAAGCGCAGTTTAAACCGGACTTGAATAGACGATCGGATCGGAGACCGTTGAACCGGAACAAACCAAGAGTTAGTCCGGAACCAAATACGTATCGAACCTAAGTCCCGAGAAGGCCAAGAGTCGATCAGGTGGCCTAAACCCGAGAGACCCAGAAAAATCTAAACCGCAAAAAAACGACTATGACACTCTACCAATGGGTCAAGGTGGTCTAACACTGCTTGTCGAGCCACCTACCAACTTGCCGAGGTGGGTGTCTACCAAGTGAGCCGAGAGGCTCGGCCACTTTGGCCGAGCCACTCTACTAACCTGCAGAGTGGCTCGCCGCCGGCCGAGCCACTGGCCTACAAGATGCACCCCCATTGTATAAATAGGGGGCTGAAGTTTGAGGGGACTTGACGGCTTTGGAGAGAGAATTTGGAGAATTTGGCTTTGGACTTGAGCGTGGATTTTCGAGATTTTCTAAAGAGTTCTCACGATCCACGAGCCGCCGACGAGACTGCTCCGGAAAACCGACGAGCACAAGTCCAAATGACGCCCGGGATCTATAAGCCGAAGGTAATCAATTGGTCGAATCCACAGATACCCCTAGGTTAAGTCTTCCTTTAACCTCGTGGATAGCTACTGATTTCTCCTTGTAGATCTCACCCGGGATCCTCTCCTTCGGAGTGCGATCCCGCAGCCATCCTCTCCTTCGAGTGTGATTCCTCAGCGCCTGCTTCAGGAACGAGCCCCCAGACGCCTCAGAGTTCCCAACCCGTCTCTACTTGATTGAATTACGCGTGCATCCACTGACACAAAAGTCCCTACACGCAAAGAACTCCACGCTAAGTTGGGACCTCGATATAACAGATCCTCGTGGTTTGTTCACAAGGATAAAAAGTTGTAATCTTTTTGATTTTCATTGTAAGCCTTAAAATAAAAGGCTTATATTTCTTTTGAATTTTGTTGTAGGCCAAAGAAGTCGTAGCAAGTTCAAATCAATGACAATCATCCCAACTTTTACCGCAACAAGCCGGGCGACCATTGGAGCCACACCTACGACGGAGGTCGCGTGTCGCAAATCAGCATCCCTATCCCGTGGAAGAAGAGGTCGAAGTTCGAAGTTCACCAGAGAAGTTCGAGGAGTACCTATCCTCACCCTCCTCCGATCCGGCCTCCCGCCCAAGAAGGTCTCCACTGGAGAACCCGGCGGGCTCTCATGTAGAGCCCCGTGACGCTGAAGTCCAACCTCACGCCCAGTAGCGAAATCCCCGCCGGCGCCTGGTCCGGATACCGCTAGATGAACGCCGAGCGATGCGCCTAGCGAAGCCGCCAGGCGACGACAAAGCATGGCGCAAGCTTGCCAAGGTCATGCAATCCGTGGATGGGGTCCGCTACGGCGGATCTAAGATCCAGATTTACGCAGGCTTCACCAAGTGATCGACGGCCTATCCAAGCCGTAACCAACGAAAGGGTCCGCTACAAACTAACCGCTCCACACTCGTGAGCGATCCGAAGCCGCCAGACCTCCTGCGCAAGCACGAAGCCAGTGCAAGCTCGCGAATCAAGAAGGAGGCGGTAAAGAAGCCACCAACGCATCACCGTGTGTTTGAGGCCTAAGTCTAACAAAAGTCCCAACCCCGCTGCCCATGCTCCCGTTCTCTAAGACTTAAGCCAAAGGCCAGCACGTAAGCCAAAGTTCAAGTCCGACGGCCAAGCCAAAAAGGTGCTCAGATTCAACCGGCCGTGAAGCCAATTCCCACCACCACCAAACCAACTATCAAAGATCGCTGTCCTTCGGCGGGATCACGGGTCTCCTCATACAGAGGTCGCACCTGCTCCATAAAGGACCGGAGATTCCCCGCGACATCTCCAACCGGATTAAAGATCGGTCCGAGTCCCCCGAAACTTCATGCTCACATAAGCGAAGTCAAGGCGAAGTTACTTTCTAGTCTTGACCATTCTTTCGAAGGAGACGCCTTCGCTCGATGACGATTGACAAGTATACCCTAGATCATGCTTACACACGGATTGTTGCCAGGTAGAAAATCTCGGCCGAACCCCTAAATTGATTGCAAGGTGTGCTCCAAGGTCATCCCGGTGGAATCCTAATTGAGAACTCCGTAAAGAGTTTTGCCTTCAGGCTTACGCCAACACGCCAAGACCTAGTCAAGGCGATTCCAAGAAAAGGATGACATCCCGAGAGGATGAGTTGCCGAGGTCACTAATAATATGACCAAAGAAAGAACCATCGCCACGGGCTATTCCCACAGACGCAACGCTAACTCTGCTTATGGGTCCGACTATCCCACGGCCCGTGATATCGATAAACTTCAAGGGAATGCCCATGAGGATGATGCGCCGGATATTGGCTCCAATCGATCCATCATAACGAGATCTAGCGGGAAGCCCCCAAGAAACGCTTTATGATCGCATGCATCAAGTGGCCAAAATGTTAGACGGGCTGAATAAACAACGGAAAACTTCAAGTTAGAAATGGAGTTGGCCATGCACGATGAGAGAAATGCATGACCAACATCCAAGCCTTGACGAAACATCAAGGTGAATCGAAATGCGCGACCAACGCCGATGAAGATGATAGCGATTCGTGACGAGGAAGCACAAGAAGATGATAACCTCCCCGAACCTCAACCGGCAAAACATAGATGTTGCTGCTCGTGAAAGCGAGAAGATCAAAGATTGGAGAGCAAAATCAACTCATTGATTTCCGCCAAGAAGTAAAGAAGACAGTATTCCTTGCCCATACCCGAGGGAGTGGAATCAATCCTGCACTCCATCGGTTTAACTTAATAAACTTCACACCGCTTGACGGAAGGGTTCCCCGACGCAAAGACTTGATTTATTTCAAGTCACACCTCTGGAGTTATTTCGCAACTAACCCCCGATGGTTCTCCATTCGCTGGCACCCTTCGTGGTCAGCTTCGAACGGTACCGCCTCAAGCCGGAGCATCACAACCGGACGACATGGAGTCTAGCTTCTTACCAATTTCGATGACGATACCGAGGTATCGATCGACATTGCTCGACGCGGAAGCGTAAAGATCGAGAAACCGTGGATATCTTTGTCAAAAGATTCTAACAAGGCAATGAACCGTCTGATCCAATAATGAGGAGTTCATCCTCCAAACCCCACAAGAATCTCTATCGATAGATGTGCTTGAAGCAATGGGTACAAAGACCGCCCATAACGCTGGAAGGACCGAAGGTTCGTGGAGCAAGCCGAGAGGTTCCTCAAAAGGAAAAAGGCGAGAGAGGTCACCAATAAACCGGCTCGGCAACTTTGTCCCACGCGAAAGGGAAAGAGCAAGCCAAGACGGCGGTTATAACCAAACGCTCCAACTCCAACCCCAAAGAATAAAGAAGAAGAAGAAGAATACGGGCCGCAATGTGCACAATCAACGCCGCAACTGGGCCACAAAACGTAAGGCCTTAGAGCCGAGATTCCCAAGTCCCATTCCTTTAGGGACGACGAGATTCTGCCTTCAAATATCTTGTGGAAAATAAGATCAAGCTCTCCCATTCGTAATCAAGAGGAGGCAATGAAGATCTAATGACCCAAGATATCGGCGTACTATAGGAGCCTCATCACCCCACTAAATCTCGCTTCACTTTAAGGATAAAATCCGTGCTTTAATTGACGTAGGGTCATCACTATGAAGCCGCCCAAAGAAAAGAAGGTCGGAGCAAATGCGTGTCCATAAGCTTTGGTCAAGACCATTGACGGGTTTGAACCCAAACCGTTGGTCAAAGTCGCAATGAAGATCGGTGAATGACCACTCCACACAAGCAACGCCGTAAAGGACTTGTATCATACAACCCTAAATGGCTAAGTCCCCGTGGATCCACCCAGACTCGCTGAAGATGAGCAATGGTAGCTTCTTCTCCATCAGCAGTCAAAGCGAAGGCAAAGGCATGCCATGCCGCTCAATTCTCGAAGGAGATGACGAACAGTGGTAACATTCCAACGCCCGGGGGAACCAGCCCACGCCACCAGAGGACAATGAGTACAAATACAAATACCCTAAACCTCCGACCCAAATGCCAAGATCGCCTGAAATGTACCAAAACACCCTCACTCGTCAAAGGCTTAAAGACAAACAGCCACGAAGTTCAACTCCCGGCGGCGCCTCGATCTCCTGATTGGAAGAGATAAATCGAACTTCAACTCCCCATACCGCTTTGATGTAATGGCACACTAACAATATCCCTCGAAGGATCACTCTATACGAAGTTGTTGCGGTTATCAAAAGAGACGAGAGAAGCTCTTCAAGAAGCCCCACCGACCGTAAGTTTTCTCACCCAGATTAGGCCGAGTCCGTAAGAGTCGGCCAAAGAATGCAACCTTCGACTAAACACTTCCCCGCATCACTTTTACAAAGGAGGATATGCAGACGAGGAATTCCAAGCACGAGAAGCCGCTATACTTCACCGCATATTGGTCCAAAGTGTTAACCGGATCCAAGTCGATCCGGTTCCACGCTGAGCATCACCGCTACCATGTATCATCTTGGAATTCCCCGCTAGCATCGACAGCACAATGATTTATGGATTTAACACCAGCTGTCTCCTTGGTAAGATCCGGATAAAGTGCCAAATGGGGACTTAAAGTCCAAGTCACCGCTATGTGATTGACGCGAGACTTCCTATAACTTATTGTTGGGTCGATCTTGGATCCACAATAATGTTATAGTCCCTCTACTCTTTATCGTCTCAAATATGTAGACACTAATAATGAGGTCAAGACGGTGGTTGCGACAAACAACCGCTTAAGGGATGGAGAATTAATTCACCGATTCCTCTCCTCCTGCAATGAGTCCTAAATCAATCATCTACCCAAGGCACGGGCCGTGGAGAAGCCGATACCGCTTCGCTTGGTTATAGTGGTGGTTTTGTTCTAAATGACATTGTACCCTTGTAATCAATCTTGACGATGAAGAATCGCCGATGAACATTGTAATTGGCAAATTCGTCGGCGAATCAATAAATGACGATTTAGAGTATCCTTTGTCTTTGAATGATGTGATGACAGTTTATACAATGATCCGAAGTTGCACCCGCCAACTCGATCATCTTGCTTTACACAAAAGCGCCCGACTCCTTTGGGACAAAGACTCGCCATCCCAATTAAGATCGAAAGAAGAAAAGACTCTGGTTTACTTGTGAAGGAGATGCGCCCAACCAATCACTTCTTAGAAAACGAACAAGACGACGATGGACCTATCCTCCACACTTCGTCAGATATAGTCCAAACACCTGTATCATGAAGAGACGGGGGTATGACTCTGACACGAGGGGAAGGTCTATGTTTCTGACGAGGCCCTCGAACCCCTCCTAAAGCGATATGTCCCAAGAGGAAAGCCTGATAATTACTATGCATTTAGAAGGGGATTGGGATACCAATCCTCCCTAAGATGAATGCTCGTCGATTGATAATAATCCACCCGGTGAGGGAGACTATCGCCCTGACTTCTGCTGATTCGGACACCACTCTGAGAAGCTTTCAAGGCTTTAATGTCAAATATGGCTTCCGCTGATCCCGCCATCGCTGAGAGTGATGAAGACATGCCAACATGGGAAGACCCATGGATCCATCAACTCCAAGAGCAGCTCGGGATAGGTTCAACAAAGAGAACCCCTACTAAGGATGAGGTAGTCCGTGTTAATATGGGTGATGAAGAGCATCCTAAGCTCATTAACATCAGAATACGCCCCTAAGAAAAGGAAGAGTTGATTGCCCTAATCGTGGAGTATATCGATGTATTCACCGAGTTACGAGGACATGCCGTGACTCGACTAATGTGGCAACACATCGCCTCAACATCAAGGCGATGTCAAACCCGCAAGCAACAACAAAGACGGTTTCGCCCACAAATATTGGAGGCAATCGCTGACTAAGTGAAGAAACTCATAGAATCGATTCATCGAGGAAATTCAAAGATCCCTGATTGGGTGGCTAATATAGTCCCGGCCATGAAGAAGAATGGTTCGATTAGGATCCTGTGGTCGACTATAGAGACTTGAATGCCGCTTGCCCCAAAGACGACTTTCTCTACCAATCACTGATGTCATAGCTCTATAATACGCGTGGATTTGAAAGAATGTCGCTCATGGATGGTTTCTGATACAATCGATCAAGATGCACCCCGATGACGCCAAACACATAGCTCAACGCCCATCTAAGATATATTACTACACCTGGCCATGCCGCTCGCCTCAAAATGCCGCGCAACATACCAGCCGAGCAATGACGGAGATTTTCCAAAGATCATCTTCGAAAACGGCCGAATGCTACGCCGACGATTTGGTCGTGAAAAGCCGCGGACAAAGGAGATCACATCAAAGATCTTAGAACGGTTTTCAGCTCATGCGAACTCATCGCCTAAAGATGAATCCGCCAAATCCTTCCTGGAATGTCCTGGTAAGTTCCTTCTTCATTGCCACCACAAAGGAATCCACGCCGATCCCGACAAAGCCGGAGGCGATTCAAGAGTTGCAACCTCCGAGAAATCCGAGAACTCAGGGGTTATAATATCATGACATCCGACGGCTCATATCAACCTATCGTGGAAGTGCCAACCGCTCAAAGTTGAACAAGAAGGGCGGTCATTTATTTGGGACGACGCCGTAAGGCATCAAGAGATCAAATCGTGATCTCGCTAAACCTCCGCTCTTGTTGCATCAAGGTCGAAAACCGCTTTTGATCTACGCCAAGGCAACGGATCACTCGTTGCTTTACTCGCAAGCAAGACGACGACAACGGTCACGTAACAAAGTGCGTATTACCCGAGTCGTAACATTAGTCGGTACGAACTCGATATCCAATGGTCGAAGCGCTGTCTTGCATTAGTGTTCGCGATCGTAAAATGCACTATTTAATGACACGATTTATGTTATTCTCTAACGTAAATCCAACCGATATTTATGACCCGTACCGATGAGTTGGCGCTTGGCTTAAATGGGCCTTGCTCTTTGTCCCAATATGACTTGTATTTCAAACAACGTAAGTCACCAAAGGACGTTGATTTAGATCTCTTGGTCGCCACCACAACGGATGCAGCTTGAGCTATATGATGATCTTCCCGATGAAGTTCAAGAAGTCAACACTACATCGCACCAACAAATATGGCGATTGTATTTTGACGAGCTCTCGAGCTACCAATGGCAAGTGCCCCCGATGTTCTAAGATTTCCACGGTCGGAGTTGTCTTAGTTTCCCGGAATCATGTCATGCCCGCGGCTTATTCACTCAATCGAACCTTGCTCTAATAACGAATGAATACAACGCGCTACTTATTGGACTTAGTTTCGCCAAGGAGTCGGGGTCAATATCTCGCCGCACGGGCGATTCGCATTGATAGTTAAGGTGTCTGCGTGACTACGGTCGAACTGGATCTAATCCCCTATCATCGATAGCCGCTGAAATGGCACTCATTCAAGAGTTTTTCATCGAATATATCCCGCTACCCAAAACGCTTTATGCGGATGCACCGGCAAATAAGTAGTCGTGGTCGTTAGCAATAACCTTCGGTGACCGAAGCAACTAGTTACGGCCGACTCACCAACTCTTCGCACTATTATAATGATGGACACAAGAAGATAAGGGGTAGTTACCAAAGAAGTACATGCAACCCAAACCAAGTTGGAGCCCCGAGATTGGCGCTTCCTATCATCGACTACGCCTTACATGGCATTCACGGAAGACGGAGGGAGAGAGAGTCAATCCGCCAAGAACTCCAAGATTCTTTATGACACTCAAACCCGCATTATATCGCCGAGGGTACGATAGTCTTTTGCTCGATGCCTCAAACAAAGAGGCAGAGAGGTCCTTCGAAGCACACGAAGGTGAATGTGGTGCACCCACCGTCCCAAGCTCTACGATCAATCAGAGAATGGGCTACTTCGCCAACAATGATTAATGACGGCCGAAGTACGCCGGAATGCCACGCTGCGGTCAAATTCACGCTAATTATATGCATCGCCCTCCGAAAGCCAGCATCCTTCTGCCACATCCCGCCATTCGAGACATGGGGAATGGACGCCGAGGTCCCATTTTTCCTCCGTCTTGGCAGGCGACGGCTTATTCTAGCGATCACCGACATTCCAAGTGGGCGTATAATCCCGCTTAAAGAAGTCAAGGCAGTACCGTCAGTTGCTTTATCAAACACCATGTCATTTATCGACATGGTGTCCCGAGACGGATCGCGCATGATAATGGTCCCCAATTCATCGCATTCCTTCATCGTGTTTTAGAAATTCAAGATACAAGATGTCTCACAATGCCTTTATAATCCAAAGAAGAAATGGATTAGCCAAGCATTCAACAAGATGATTATCAAAATTGCCGGCTTGTGAAGAGTAACAAGCGACCGATGATAAACTCGAGAAGCACTCGGCATCGACAACACTCAGACGCGACGCCAACCGGAGAGACCCCGTATTCTCGTCTACCATGTGAAGCGCTTCTCCCATTGGAAATTCAGATTCACACTCGCATTGCCCTTGCAACGAGATGACGATTGAAGAACAACATCGTAAACGCCTTGAAGAGCTCGAGATGTTAGATGAAAAGCTACCGAAGCTCAACAATGCATTGAGTTCTACCAAGCTAGATGTCGAGGGCTTTCAACAAGAAAGTTCGACAGAGAACCTTAGAGAAGGGAGATTTGGTCCTCACGCCGACGCACCGATAATCCTCACTTCCAAAAGAAAGATAAATTCAACCTAAATGGGAGGGTCCGCTTGTAATAGAAACTTACTCCAATGGTGCGTATCGCCTAATTACCCAGTATGCGACCGCAATTAATGCCGATAATGGGAAGTTCCCAAGAAATACTACCCTAGTATCTTCGTGATAACCCGCTTCGACGGAAGTTCCTCGTGGGACATTTCACCCACTTTTCTTGAGGATAACCCTAGATTTGTCCTCCATCATACTCCCACCGACAAATTCCTTGACTGTAGGGTCTACAAATTTTTCGTACATTACCAAAATCCTCTTGATTCCTTATGAACAAGAGGCCCAATAAAATCCTTTTACGGGAGATAGAATATAAAATTCTTCCTCTCCAAGCCGCAAGATCCTTTTCGCGGATAAACTAAGGGTTCTTTCCATCTTTCATCTTAGGTAGCCGATCAAGGTATGCGCGGATTTTCGCATCAGTTGTCCGAATCAAGGTCGCCTCGAGTCTCTTCGGTTCTGAGTGGAGATCCCACTCTTAGTTCCATCTTCATCTTAGGTAGCTCGACCGAAGGTATGCCGGATTTTCGCACTGGTTGTCCGATCAAGGTCACTCGAAGTCTCTTTCGCCTTGAGAGGGAGATCCCACCTTAGTTCCATCTTCATCTCGTAGCGCCGAATCGGTATGCGCCGGGATTCGCATCTGTGTTGTCCGAATCAAGGTCGCCTCGAAGTCTCTTTCTGGCTCTCTGAGTGGAGATCCCACTCTTAGTTCCATCTTCATCTTAGGTAGCTACTGACCAAGGTATGCGTACGGATTTTCGCACTGTGTTGTCCGAATCAAGGTCGCCTCGAAGTCTCTTTCGGCTCTCTGAGTGGAGATCCCACTCTTAGTTCCATCTTCATCTCGTAGCTACCGATCAAGGTAGGCGCCGGATTTTCGTGCATCAGGTTGTCCGGAATCGGTCGCCTCGAAGTCTCTTCGCTCTCTGAGTGGAGATCCCACTCTTAGTTCCATCTTCATCTCGTAGCTACCGACCGGGTATGGCCGGGATTTTGCACTGTGTTGTCCGACCGGTCACCGAAGTCTGGTTCTGAGTGGAGATCCCACTCTTAGGTCCACCTTTCATCTTAGGTAGCGCCGATCAGGTATGCGCCGAGATTTTCGCATCGTGTAGTCCGGATCAAGGTCACCTCGAAGTCTTTTCGATTCCTACTGCAAGGAATCTCGCCATAGCCTCATCCCGGAAATAGAACACATTCTTCCTTTCCCACCTCAATCAATCTTAATCCGTCTACCATTCTCCCAAAGAAGACACCAAGATTCATCTCTGGGGCATTTTATCCCAAGCCTAAGAAGGGATAAAGCCGACTTCACACGCTGCTGCTTCGCTTAGTCTTTCTCCGATTGAAGAAGACACCGAGTTCGACTGGGGCATTTATCCCGCCTAAGAAGGGATAAAGTCAACGCCACACGCCTAGTTTCCGCTTAGTCTTTCTCCCATTGAAGAAGACACCGAAGTTCGATTCGCATTTTATCCCTAAGCCTAAGAAGGGATAAAGCCAACGCCACACGCTATTTCCGCTTAGTCTTTTTCCGATTGAAGAAGACACCGAGTTCGATTCGGGTATTTCATCCCAAGCCTAAGAAGGGATGAGTCTACGGTAACACGCGCTGTCGTTAGTCTCTCCTGAAAAAGACGCTTCACGTGATTCAACATCATAGCATTAAGTCCGAGAGTTTCATTTTAGCACAACGCTGGTGTAGAACGGATTTAGATAATCTACATGCTAGCCCAACTCAAACCAGAGTCGAAGGCTCATCAAACCCGCTGAGGGTCGGGTTGGCTAATAACCCTAAAGTCAACGCCACACGCTGTCGGCTTAGTCTTTCTCCGATTGAAGAAGACACCAGTTCGATTCGGGGTATTTTATCCCAAGCCTAAGAAGGGATAAAGCCAACGCCCACACGCTGCTGCGCTTAGTCTTTTTCCATTGAAGAAGACACCGAGTTCGACTGGGTATTTCTTCCCAAGCCTAAGAAGGGATGAGTCTACGGTAACACGCTGTCGCTAGTCTTCCCGTGAAAAAGACGGCTCTACGATTCAACATCGTAGCATTAAGTCCGAGAGAGTTTCATTCTTTTAGCACAACGCTGTGTGTAGAACGGATTTAGATAATCTACATGCTAGCCCAACTCAAACGGTAGTTGGTAAAGGCTCATCAAACCCGCTTGAGGGTCGGGCTAATAACCCTAAAGTCAACACACGCTGTCGGCTTAGTCTTTCTCCGATTGAAGAAGACACCGAGTTCGACTCGGGCATTTTATCCCAAGCCTAAGAAGGGATAAAGCCAACGCTTCACACGCTGTCGCTTAGTCTCTTCCGATTGAAGAAGGCACCGAGTTCGACTCGGGTATTTCATCCAAGCCTAAGAAGGGATGAGTCTACGCGTAACACGCGCTGTGGTCTCTTGCCCGTAGAGCAATGGGCCATGTATTCAATATCTTAGCAACAAGTCTAGAAGAGTTTCATCTTTTAGCACAACGCCACGCGCGGAACGGATCTCGATAATCCGCGACGCTCAGCCCAACTCAAACGGTTGGTAAAGGCTAATCAAACCCGCTGATGGTCGGTTTGCCAAAATCCTATAAGTATTATGGTTAATTATTTGATGAAGTAAAGAATCATAATAAACAATGAAAGGGATGATCTTATTCATTTGAAGCAAATATAGAAGGAGCTACAACCTGCTTAAACATCAAGTCTATGACAAAGGATTTGTTGTTATTTGAGACACTTCACCATTGTAAGCTGGTGGAGTTCTTCACACCAACTTCGGCTCGAAGAACTCCTCGCCGGTGTTCGTGTCTTCGTTGGTTCCTCTCGAGCTCGGCCCGGTTTACGCCCGCCGAGATCAAGCTCCCTGAGGCGCGGGCTTCTTCCTTGTTGGCCTTGGCGGCTCAAGCTGCCCATCCTATCTTCTCGGCATGGAGCTCTCCCTGGCGGTATTATCCTCTCCGCACTCTCACAATATCGGTCACGGATGTGGCTTAGAATATGTCTCGGCAACAACGACTCCAAGGCGTCGGCCTGATCTCTGCATGCGGACTTGAGCGGTAAAAACGAGCATCGCGCCATGCCTCTAGGCGAGTCGTATGGCGGCTATGTATGAGGAAGCCCGGCTGCGTAGTTCTTGCGATCTCTGAAGCTTTCCTCCGGATGGCGAGGTCATCAACAATGGCTGAGCGGCTCGGGGTAACCCATATCCGTATCAAAGCCATCAGGGGATCAAGCGTGCTGGCCCGATGAAGAGAAAGCCATGAAAGACCTTTTGATCGGTGTTCACCAAAAAAAGAATGGCGTATTTCCAAGCGAGATAATAAGATGGGATGGATCTTCATCGGCATCAACGCTCTCACCGAGTCATGGAGTCGAGATGTAGGCTGCACCTGAGGAAAAGAGGACTTTAGAATTTTCGGTAAAAATGGGCAAAGCTTATTTGGCTAAAGACCCTTACCCGTCTCCTTGTGTGGTTTGGAGGCTAGCGAGTCTACTACGGTATCTATCATTTGGGATCTTTGTCAGCCGCGGCTGAGCCCTCGGTGTGCTCATCTATCTCAGATGCGGTGTGGTAGGCGGTCGAAGCGGCGGAAAGAAGACTGCGCATTACAAATGGAATGTCTCGGCCTCTTTTAATTATAGTGTAATTGCCAGCGGTCGATCCTATAATGTCGAAGAGAAAATTCTTACCTTCTTGAGGGGACGGAGGCTTGGTAAATCTTCACCAAGGGTATCTCCATCCCGTGACCAAGCGTGAGTCATCCATGGAAGTGTTGCCATATAACCCGATTCACGAAATCTTCCATGGAGAAGTCGAAAAGAAGGCATTAGGAAGGCAAGAGATGCAATTAAGTCAAACAATAGGTAAAGCTACTTACCTCCTGAGTGGGGTTAGCTTGCTTAGTCTCGGTTTGTGCATTTGTCTCCTGCAATCCCCAAAAGAGCAAAAAGCGAAGAGGCAATGTGGGAGTGCGAATCAGAGTCGTTCAATTCTGCATTCGCCATCGGAGAATTATCGATATTAGATGTACTGGGTTCACCGAATCAGGTCCTACATCGGCCTCCTCAGCCATAGCTCCATACATTTGTTGAGTAAAACTTGGCTCGGCATGGCAGTGAGCTCAGCTGAGAGGCGTGGGGAGAGAAAATCAAAGCCGAGATCATAATCCCTAAAACCCCACATGCAAATGAAAAATGTGGAGTCTTCAAAAGTGAAATTCCAGATTTCAGCGCGGTGAATTATTACCTCCGTCACCATTTGGATCATTCTTGGTCAAGTCTATATCAAGCGTAGAGGATTCCGATTCTTATGGGCTAACCTCTTTCGTTTAACCCCTTGAGAGGGTTGAAATTCTTCCTCTTCAACATTTTCACGAAAATTCAATTGGATGAGAACTCTAATGGAAAGGATGAGAAGCGAAAGGGAAAAGGAGAAAGTACGAGGTCCTTCTCATGAGGCTGCGACCTCAGCTTGGTCCTCTCCTAAAGTAGCAGACACGAGTCGTGGAATTCCCCTCGGCCTCAATTGGTGGATGAGATTGCGGCCTTCCTCTCACGAATTTGGCGGCATCACGGAGATGTCAGTGTCGGCTTCATAGCGATGCTTGACGCCGATGCGAGATAGCCCTCCAGAGGGGCGGCTCGTTAGCTACTAATATACAATGAAGGAATATCGACTCGGTGATGCGAGCTCGGTGAATCTAGCATTACATCCCATGGCGCTCCATAACCATGCTCGAAGGCCATCCACAAGTCCACCTCATGCAGGCGGAGGTTCGGGTTCCCAACATAAAGTTGGTGCGTAACCGAATTGGCCGAGCAAAGCGGCGAGGAAAATAAGGCTCAATGAAGCATTCCTCCTTTACTCGGAAGAAGTGAGATACCGGCACGATATTCACTAGCCGGTTAAACGGACCAATGTCAAGTGAAGTACGCTATGTCTTGACTCCCTCGTCAACCAAGGACTCACCATATTGACCGGAGAATCGGGAAAACATCGCGGAAAAGATCCACCCTTTGTGAATCGCATACGTTTCTTGATCTCTGCAAAACCACGCCCCTTCCATCTGCAATCCTCTACAAGCTGTAAGAAAGGTAGGCGAATCGTGGAACGGTCCCGACATCATGTCGGGACAATGAAGACCAACGGAGCCATCAAATAGGTATATGGGAGCTCTACGGGCCGGAAGGGATGCGTGATGATGGCTCATCCTTTCTCACGAGTAAAAGCTTCGAACTATATGCGTCCCACGGTGAATATTAGCCACCATCAGGAAGGAGAGAGTTCCTTCTTGTGGTGAGCTGGCTGCAGGGTAAAGGACCTCAAGGGTAAAGCATCATCAGTTGATATGGAACCACACACTTCTTGAGCGGTTGCAAGGTAGCTGCTAGAAGGGTTGTAGGTGGATGGAAGCCATGCCTGAGAAGGTCGCAAACTTGGTCCTGAAGGAAAGCCTTCTTTGGTAGGCTGGCGTGTAGAGTTAGCCTCGGACTTCTCGTCCAGTTCATTAACCTTGAAGAAGTGGCGGTGATAGTTCACATATTTCCTCGCAGTTTGTCCTCAAATCTTTGGAACAAGTAATGTGACGCCCGGACTCACCACGATTTCCTTTTGGCGCAAGGTTCGATTGGGCAAGAGCTATATAGTAATGACAAGTGAGATCCCATAAAGTCTTATAGCGATGCGTGTGTTCCTTCCGGCCAGTTCACGATTGGAGGAAAGTACTCTGATATAGCATCTTCCCCATGGGTAGACTGAAATACGGTACATCTCATGTAAAGCCAACCCCAACTTCGCGGTGTTTAGTGAAAGCGTGTCGAATCTGGATTATAAAGCTCGAATAAGGTGAAGAAATGATTGGCTGATTGGAAGGCCATACATGGTGGCACAAATCGCTAAATCTGACCACAAGCGAAGTTCTCCATCCCATCGGTGAGGGGCGTAAGTGGTCGGCGACCCCCTAATGCTTACTTGGCGAGTGAACCCACAGAAGAATCTATGACTAGGCAGCGGCATCTCGCCCAATTTAGCAAGGCGATTCTTCAAAGTCGGCGGGAACAAAAGCTCATCAGGCGGTGTGTCCGACCCTACAACCCGGGGTGAAGGCCGATGGCGCGATTCCTATTGGAACCCGGAGCAGGCTGGGGGAAATAAACCCAATGAATATGATCATGCTCCTCGATCGGACACCATGACATACGGCGTGTCCGGACATGGTGTCTAAGGTCGATCAATGAGAGCTGACGAGGTATCCGGGGAATATACAAAGGGCCTCCGTCGTCTTTGTTCAACCACCTCTCACTCTCGATAAAAGTTGTATCCGGATCCTTAACTGAGTCGCCGAATAGATAATCGTCTTTCGCAAAGGTTGATAGTGGGTGTCCCTTCTGGCGGCGCTCGGTGACCAGCGTCGGAGAGAGAAGCGAACTCCCCTCAAATCTGACTGGATCGTCTCGGTGATGTGCGAGGCATAAATCGTGAGATAAAATGCGGGATCATCCGCGTGGAATAATAGTCACTATGGCGTCCATCGACCGCAAATTTGGAAAAGCTCCGAGAATAATCAAGCTGAAATCAGAAAATATTCGGTTAGTAAATGGCTGAATTTATCTTACATAGATTGAGTCGACCTTATAGCGTATGGCGATTTCATCCGTCTTGAATACGGGAGAAGCGGTAAATATAGCCGCGTAAACCAAGCGGCATATATCCGTTCTCTGAGGCTGATTGGTGAAATCGCTCCGTTAACTCTTTATCGAGGCGGGTGATCTTTGAAACCTCAATCGAAGAAATCTCGGCTCTTCCCAATCGCCTCACAAAGGAGAACGGCGGGGTCATAACGAGTACACAATCTGAGCGTCGATCCTCCACGAAGGAGAATCTCGGCTCTTCCAATCGCCTCACAAAGGAGAACGGCGGGGATACAACGCATATATGCGAGAATATGATACGCTGGCGCACCACGAAAGAAGGAGGGCGTGCATTCAGCGCCGTCGCGAATTGATCAACTCGAAACATGTGATCTTCCAGCGACATCAGGCTGCCAAAAGGCGAATAGAGTCGAGATACATGGAAGATCAGCAAATAAAGGTCAAAATACAAAATCCGGCCGAGGCCGCGGCAAGCGCCTGCTTCGCAGACGCCGCCTGGTAGCACCAGCGCCCGGCTGCGGCGCCATACATTGGCATGGCTTTGGACTTCCGAGTAGCAATGGCCTTGTAGTGGCGCATGCTTGCCGACCTGTATGGCGCTTCCAGCTTGTTGGCGCCCGGCCGCGCCCGACTAAGTGGCGCCATGCGACCGCCCGCCGCCGCCCTTACCCGCCCAGCGGATCGCCGCCGTCGCCGTCCGGCCCTTTCCTCGTGGTCCGCGTTACGCATGCACAAAAGAAGAAAAAAAGAAGAAAGAAAAAGGACTCGTAAGGCTCGTATGCATACCTTGTTGATCGAGGAAGAAAGGGCGGCGAGATGAAAACAAGAGAGAGAGAGAGAGCCGCAGGGGGCGGCCTAGGTCGACAAGAAAGAGGCCTTGTGGGTATTTATAACAACCCTATGCACCCAACCCTCTTGGAACAAGGACTCCTATTTGGCAAGAAGTAGGAATTCTAATTGGAGTCCAAATCAATTCTAATTAGGACTCTAATCAGCCCCTAATTAGGAGTCCTAGTGGAATCTTGTTTGGATGTCAAAATAGCGCAAATCAGTCCGTTAATGGCTCCTAATTCCTCCGCTATATTGGGAAAGATTCAGAAGGTTTATTGGTGGGGATAACACCTGAATTCCCTCGGCGCCCGATCAGCGTGGCCAATCTACTCCAACTAGGATTACGGTATAAGCTGTTGCCTAATTCATCGAGAAGTTCGGAAGAATATTTTCACAAGAAATATTCTTAGGGATAACTTCGATCGTCTTGGATGGCAAGACGCAAATCAATGCGTTGCCTAATCCTACTCCAACTAGGATTACAGTATAAAGCTGTTGCCTAATTCATGAGAAGTTCCGGAAGAATATTTTCACAAAAATATTCTTAGGGATAACTTCGATCGTGCGGATACCGACGCAAATCAGCGCATGCCTAATCCTACTCCACTAGGATTACGGTATAAGCTGTTGCCTAATTCGCCGAGAAGTTCGGAAGAATATTTTCACAAGAAATATTCTTAGGGATAACTTCGATCGTCTTGGATAGCACCGGCCAAATCAATGCGTCGCCTAATCCTACTCAACTAGGATTACAGTATAAACTGTTGCCTAATTCATGAGAAGTTCGAAGAATATTTTCACAAGAAATATTCTTAGGGATAACTTCGATCGATGCGGATGGCACCGGCAAATCAGCGTGCGCTAATCCTACTCAACTAGGATTACGGTATAAGCTGTTGCCTAATTCATGAGAAGTTCGGAAGAATATTTTCACAAGAAATATTCTTAGGGATAACTTCGATAGATGCGGATGGCACCCGGCGAAATCAATCGTCGCCTAATCCTACTCAACTAGGATTACGGTATAAGCTGTTGCCTAATTCATCGAGAAGTTCGGAAGAATATTTTCACAGAAATATTCTTAGGGATAACTTCGATCGTCGCGGATAGCACGGCGCCAAATCAGCGTTGCCTAATCTACTCCAATTAGGATTACGTAAAGCTGTTTCCTAATTTGTCGAAGTTTCAGGAGAATATTCTCACAAGAAATATTCTTAGGGATAACTTCGATAGAGCGGATTACACGGCCTTAAATCAACGGCGTCCTACTCCAACTAGGATTACGGTATAAACTGTTTCCTAATTTATTGAGAAGTTCGGAAGAGTATTCTCACAAGAAATATTCTTAGGGATAACTTCGATCGTCGCGGATTGCATCGGCGCCCGATCAGCGCGTCGCCTAATCCTACTCCAACTAGGATTACAGTATAAAGCTGTTTCCAAATTTTCAGCGAGGAGTTCACGGAGAATAAATCCATATTCTTAAGGATAACTTCGATAACCCTTAATTTCCTCCCACCATAATACAAAGAGGAATAATCGGCCGTGAAAGTCATGACGGACAAGCGTGTCGATCCGAAGAAACTTCACCCAAGTGGATAATCACATCCCAACAACGGTCAAAGCATCGCGGTTAAAGGCGAGGGTTGAAAGCCAAATGGTCTCTTGTTTTTCGACAAGGAATCCTTGGAGGATATCTCCATGAAAAGATTAGTCCTCGGTGTGGTTAAACCAACAACACACGTGATGGCGGAAGAATTAGCCGATTGAGGGTTATGAAATTCAATTTTCGACACGACCAATGTGCCGCCAACAAGGAGTTGCCGACATACGGAGAAGTCAAAGTCGATGGTTAGTTAAACAAGCGACCAGCGACCACGAGTTACAAACAAAACTCACCCACCGACTTGAATCAAGATAACAAGCGGTCGGACAATAAATCAGACACCGTGATCTTATCGGGAATCCTACAAAGATGGATGATAGAATCGAAGACTTGAAGCTATCTTTGGGACCCTCGGCCGTTGAAGGCGGGAACCATCATGTCAAAAGCATCCCAAACTCATTAAAATTGAGGCGAGGCGCTTTGGAGGGGTATCTGTAGCGTTGAAAAATACTTACAAGATCCCGAAACCAACTTCGTGGCGAAGTCGTGAATGACAACCCATCGAATGATCACGGACGTCGAATCGTTAAAGGCAGAACTTCGGCGAAGCGAACCCGCAAGCACAAACGCGGTTTAAACGGACTTGAATAGGCGATCGGATCAGGACCGTTGAACGGAACAAACCAAGAGTTAGTCCGGAACCATCTGAGCGGAACCTAAGTCGGAGAAGGCCAAGAGTCGAATAGTGAGGCCTAAGCCTAGAACCCAGAAAAAGCGGCGAAGCGGCGGAAAAAGCGACTCAAAGGCTCGGCCAAATGGCCAAGGTGGCTCGGCCACTGAGCCACCTCGGCAAGTGGCCAGGTGGCCGACAAAGTGGCCGAGCCACCTCGACCAACGGCCGAGGTGCCTCGACCAAGTGGCGAGCCGCTTGGCAGGTGCATGCACCCCCATTGTATAAATAGGGGGTCTTGAAGTTTGAGGGGACTTGGACGGGGCTTTGGAGAGAATTTGGAGAATTTGGCTTTTGGACTTGGCGTGGATTTTGAGGATTTTCTAAAGAGTTCTCCACGGGATCCACGAGCCGTCGGCCACCGTTCGAGCAGAAGCGAGCACAAGTCCGTCGGCGTCGATCTATAAGCGGAAGGCGGAGTGGGTCGAACTCTGAGATACCCTCTAGGTTAAGCCGTCTTAACCTCGGGGATAGCGTTGTGATTTCTCCTTGTAGATCTCACCGCTCGGTGATCCTCTCCTTCGTGAGTCACGATCCGCGATCCTCTCCAGGTGAGTGTGATTCCCTCGGGTTTTCGCGTGTGAAATGAGCCCCGCGTCTGTAGTTCGAGGACCAGGTCTGGATTGGAATTCTTGGTGGTCCACGGACACAAAAAGTCCGAAAGAGCAAAACCACGCATAGCGAGGACCTCGATAACAGAGATCCTCGTGTTTGTTCACAAGGATAAAAGTTATAATCTTTTTGATTTTCATTGTAAGCCTTAAAATAAAAGGCGATATTTCTTTTGAATTTTGTTGTAGGCCAAGAAAACGTAAGTTCAATCAAATGAAACAAATCATCTTTATGAAACAGACATCTAGAGAGGAGAAAGAGAGAAGAGAAAGGAAACAAAGATGAGAGAGAAGGGAATAATTAACTAGAGGGATTGTGGGTAAAGTATTGGAGTAAACATATCGGAAGAATTATAAATTATCTAAGTTAAGCTTAATCTAACTAGGGTTGAGCCTTTGGATGAAAAAAGTTAACATAGGGACCAAGATCAACACACTAATGGTATTTGTGGACTAATATCAAAATACTCAAATTTAAAGGACTAATGTCAAAATAGCTCCGATTTAAGGGACTAATATCTAAAAACCCTTATTAATTATTTGCTTCCTTTCCACCTACCCACAAATGACATATAAAATTTAAAACTACCAGCTGACCCTTGTAAATTTAAAATTTGGAAAAACACCCTCAAAGTTTTAAAGAAACCCTCAAAGTATAAAAGTGGCAAAAAACACCTCAAGTGTTCAAAATTACAAAAACTCTTAGAAATTTCTAAACTTACAATGAAATCTGAAAATTTCCAGCAGTCCCCTATAAATTGAAAATTAATAAAAATAACACCCTCATAGTTTTTAAAAATGCGAAAAACAACTTCAAGGGTTTAGAATTACAAAAACCACCCTGAAATTTTAAAACCTAGCAATGACATATAAAATCTAAAAATAATGAGCAGCCCCTTGCAAATTTAGAATTTATAGAAAACATCCTTAAAGTTTAAAAAATTGTAGAAAACACGCTTAAGAGATCAAAATTACAAAAAAAAGAATCCAAAATTTTCTAAACTTACAAAAGACACATGAAATCTAAAAATTTCCAGCAGCCCCCTAGAAATTTAAATTTTGCAAAAAACACCCACAAAGTTTAAAAAAATGTCAAAACATCCTCAAGGGTATAAAATTACAAAAATCACCTTGAAATTTCAAAACCTACAAATGATACATGAAATCTAAAATTCCAGCAACCATCTGTAAATTTAGAATTTGGAAAAAAAAAAGCCTCAAAGTTTAAAAAAATTCCAAAAGACACCCTCAAGAGTTCAAAATTACAAAAAACTCTCAGAATTATCTAATCTTACAAATGACACATGAAATCTGGAAATTTACAACAGCCCCATAAATTTAAAATTTGTAAAAATATCCTCAAAGTTTTAAGTAACAACACACTTCGAGGATTTAAAATTACAAAACCACCCTAAATTTTCAAAATCTACAGATGACACATGAAATCTAGGAATTGCCAACATCCTTTGTAAATTTGAAAACTATAAAAACACTACGTTTAAAAATTGTAAGAAACAACGCTAAGTTTGAAATTTATGGAACACAACCCACAGAAGATGCTTGTAATTTCAGTTGTAGTGTGTTTTTCTACATATTTTGGAATTTTTAGTGTTCTATGCAATCTTTCAATATTTAAGGGTGTTTTTATAAATTTTGAAACTTTGAGGGTATTTAGAAATTCTAAATTCTGGTGGCTACTGTAATTTCTAGATTCCATGTGTCATTTGTAGGTTTTGAAATTTCAGATGGTTTTATAATTCTAAACCCTTGGTGATTCGCATTTTTTTTTAACTTTGAGGGTGTTTTTGTAAATTTTAAATTTATAGAGGGCTGCTAGAAATTCGGATTTCATTATAAATTAGAAATTTCTGAGAGTTTTTGTAATTTGAAATCTTGAGGGTGTTTTTACAATTTTTAAAATTTGAGAGTGTTTTCTATAATTTTTAAATTCATTGCTAAAATTTCTAGTTTTCACATTATCGTTTGTAAGTTTAGAAATTTCGACAATTTTTTGTAATTTTGAACTCTCATAGGTATTTTTAGAAATTTCACATTCTATTTCTTGTTTTTTTTTGAATTCATGTGTTATAAGTTGTGAAAATTCGGGGTGGTTTTACTAATTTTAAACCCTTGAGGGTGTTTTTTCATATTTTCTTAAACTTTAAGGCTCTGTTTGGCAATGGGTTAGTAGAGGGTTAAGGGGTTTAACCCTCATTAACCCTCAAACAACAAAAAGACTAATGGCCTAATAAACACATAACAAATTTTATTGTCGTTAACCCGTCATTAGGCGGGTTAACAATTCAGCGTGAGGCGGAATTAAGTTACTCCGCCTCTTCATGCAAGGGTAGGCAGGAAATTTAGAAATATAAAACGCGATGGATTTAGTCGTATGTAGGTAGGACATCATATGAGCAAACGAAAATTCATGCTAACGGTTTAGCATCCAGGCCCTTGTGTAAATGCATGCTTATTTGTTGGTGGTTGGTCTTCGCAAATAGCCATGGGCCCACGAAGCAAAAAATATTGGTAAACTTTGGCCTTTTGACCACCTTTCAAAAGAGTTCCTTTTTATAAATTTAATTTTCTTGTGCCATAGAATCAAGTCCACATTTTGATGTTCTAAAATAAATTATCTAATTAAATAAATTTCAAGGAAAATGTGATATTTCACAATGTGTAATGAAGCTAAATTTTGAATGAATTTAAAATTTACAATGTAAACTTTCACTATTATTTATATCTTAGCAAAATTAAAACCATTGTGTAGTATGAATGCACTTTTAAGTTTGCATTAATTAGAGTTTTTAATTTAAATTGATTTGATTAGCCTTCTCAAACATCATTTATTTAACTAATAAAAATTTGAAATTTTTAAGGTTCACATGAGTGCAAGTTCTAGTTGAATTACAAGATGGAATGATTATTAATAATTTTCCTACTTTCAATAAGGAAAATTTTGATATTTTAAAATAAAAATTAGAGATTAACCTTCTTAGCCTTTCTTTATTAGTCAACATGAAAAAGTTAACCCTTTGTATCAACTTCATCATCCAAACATAATTAAATTATTTTTAACCTCTCACGGAGGGTTAACTAAATTAACCCTTCTCCTTAACCTTTCTCTAACCCCTTACCAAACGGCACTTTGAGGGTGTTATTTACAACTTTTAAATTTATAGAGACCCACTAGAAATTTCTTGATTAAATGTGTCATTTGTGAGGTGAAAATTATGAGAGTTTTTTGTAAATTTAAAATTTTGAAGGTGTTTTTGAAAGAATACCCATCTAAATGGGCAAATAAGTGAGGTAATAGTCCGCCTATTTATAACACATTATTTTTTAATAGAAAAATCCCACTCATTTATGGCCCATTAATTAACTAAATAGATGGATTTCGCTGGGTTACTTAGTGGATGGGTATGAGTAGGCAAATGAGTTTGGGTCAATTTTGTCATCCCTATTGATAAGATCCCCAATCTAATTTCGGGTGTTTTTTTTAATTCTCTAAAGTGTTTCCTCTTGACTACGAAAGAAACTCGAAGCTAAACTGTGGTGTTATGCTTTAGATTGTGGAGGCAACAAATTAGGGTTTCATTTTGGTTCGCACTTCTCTCCTTTTTAAATTGGGTTTTCGATCGAAACAGTTTCAACATACAGTCTGCGATCAGAATCAAGAAACTCTATTTTGTTCAACCGTTCACTGGGATTTTATGGTCCTGTCTTCTCTCGAGCAAACACCCTATTCACTCTCCCTCCTCATCTTATTTCAGAATCAAGAACCTCTATTTGGTTAAAGATCAAATAGCTGTCAATGAGCTTGTGTTTTTGAATCTCTGTTGAGTCTCCCCTTTGTTGTAGTAGATTATCAGAAGGAAAGATGAGACTTTGAAGATCTAATTAATATACCTCGATTTGGCTTTATTAGTGATGATCAATCGATCAATATGAGACCACACGGCGTCAGACGCTTTCAGGTTAGAAGATCAAAAACATTCTTGTCTTTGTAAGGAGTGGGATATCTTAATGAATTTGATCATGTTTGTTCCTGCATTTTAATGAATAGCTTCTTCATTCATCGAATCTTGTCATTTTTTACTCCTCACATATATTGCAAATGTTAACAACAACAACGAGATGGAGTAGATGCTTTCCTTGTATTTGGTTGGCTTTTTTGAAATGTCTTTGTTTTATTTGGTTATCAGTGTTTTTGTCTGTGCGCGTCAGTGCGTGTGTGTGACCTTCTAGTTGAGGTTGGGGATAAAAATATTACAAGTTAATTTCAAGTGTCCTGTTTACTTAATTATCTCCAATACTTGTGTTGTCTGTATGTTCTTGTGTTTTCCTTAAACAAGTTTAATAGTTACTAGAGAGGATGAAATAAACTATACTTGTTCAAGAAAAGAACAGAATAATCCAAAATTCAATTTTAACTATCTTGGTTGGAATTCAGCTGGATAAATGCTTGTCTGAAGCCTACAATGTTTTGATGAAAAGCAACGACATATTGTTTAAACATGGAAAACTAGTTAATTATGTTCTCATCAACCAAAAGACTAGAGCATTCTAAATTATACCATGTTTCCTTTATAGTATCTTCCTACAGATTCCTGTGAATGAAATTAACTAGCTTTAGGGGAGGGAGGGACTATAGTTCAATTGAAAGTCAATGAGTAGAGAACTAGCTTGAGGGTACTTAGGAGTCCTGATCATTCTGACCTGAGCTTGACTAAAGCTTAGGTCAATGATATTTGAGCATAAAATATTTCCTTTATACTATTTTTCTTTGTAAAGAACAAGCTCGTATATAAGCACACACATATAAACTTATTTCCTTCATACAGGAAAGTATACCATATTTGGGAGAGTTTGCCGAGGGATGGCACTCGTCAAGAGCTGGAGGCATGGAATCAAGTTGTATTGCAAGGATTGAGTTGAGAGGTCGTATGAAGGACTTGATTGACTCTTAAGAAGCATAATTAAAAATGTATTGTCATGGACTCAAATTCATTTTCTTTGTTCTAATGAACTAAAATTACTTATATCTGTTTCCTGAATATATATATATATATATGAGTATTTAGGCTCTATGAACTTAAGTTAATAATGAATAGTGGTCTTGTAGAAACTTTTCTAACCACTTATCTTCTTTGGGATCCATTGAAGATATAAATGCCACTTTGAGATTTGTGCATCACAAATCTGGCAAGATGAGTGGATAAAAAGTTGGTCTTGTACTATCATGACTTAAGTTCAAACTATATATATATATATATATATATATATATATATATATATATATATATATATATATATATATATATATATATATATATATATATATATAAAAGCTTGCTATGAACCTCTTAAGTGGACAAGGAAAGTTGTCCACCCAACTTTTCCTCCCTCCATCTTCTCTTGAGATGTGTAGCATGAAAAAATAAAAAAAATGAATTCATATCTTGCATGGATCCCAAGGGAAAATGGAGGGAGGAAAAGTGCTCCTATACACTATTTAACTGTTCCAAAACCCCCACTCTCTGATGATTGATATTGTTGATTCTGTTGTGGCTCTGTTGGATGTGAGTGGGCTTGAAGATTTTGACTGGTTGGTTGTGTTATGGATCAGTTTCAGCTGCGCTATGGTTGGTGGGCACTCTATGTTGCTGCAGGCAGATGATCTGCACTTGGTCCCGGAGTTGTTCTCCTTCCCCTTCATCTAATAGCATTCAATTTGGCCCTGCTTGTAGTTGAGCCAGCAAGGCTAAAAGCAAACGATATGTTAAAAAATAGATTAGCATAAATATGTAGGTGGTTAAAAATACGAGACATGAAATAAGATCGGTCAATGGGAAGTATGGGCCCCCAAGGGCGCCATTTTGGTCATTTGAATGAGACCACATAAACCCTATGAAGCTAAGAAAACTTACAAAGTTGGCTAAATAATGGAAGACTCCAAGACCCTAGAGCAAATGAGCTTCAAAACTAACTAAAACAAGCACTTATGAGTGTGGAGTTAACCTCGCAGAGAGCAACCCCGCGTGAATCCAAAATCAGCGTGACCGCCGAAGCCAGCACTTTCTAGAGATCAATAAGGCTCAACCCCGTAGAGCTCAACTCCGCAGGCAGTACGAAGAACGAGGTGACTGCTGACTTGATTTGACCCCTATTAATGGTCTAATCACTACAGCCGCTCTCCTTAATACGTTGACTAAGCGAAATCGGCGATGAGTGCGGTTTGAGGTGCACAGTCCTAAAACAGTGCGCCACCAAACTCAATGTAACCGCTTGAATCGCCCATGTTGAGTTTGGTGGTTGCAGTGCATTAAATTGATTTGACCACCGTAATGATGGCCATGACACCCGCCGCTACCTGAAGTTTGGTGACCATGCCGCATTAAATGCAATGAGACTAAAGGTATGACACTCATGATGATGAATAGGCTCCGCGGAGTTTCATGCCCACAATGCTTTAATGCAATTTAGCAGAAGTGATGGATGAGATGGCCAGTAGTATGGTCATTGCATGGACGAGGCCAAACTGCTCGCAGATGAACTCCACACGCAGTTCTATAGGAATTCTATAAAGACCACCCTTTATTAAATTTTAGGGGGCTCATTCATAACATGTATTGTGAATTTATGCTCTCCCAACTCCCTAGTCCTAACTGGACAAGTTATTTGCTTTGCAAATTCAATCCATCGTTAGCCCACCTGATCTTTGGATCTTGTGTCGGCATAGCCACATATCAATCAATCTTTGATCATTTTTGGTATTCTTCTCACTTGCCCAACGAGGCAAACCCTCTGTGACAAGTTTATTCTTCATCTCAAGAAGCTTCACCTACACAAGATGGACTAGTTTAATCTCACTCTACTACATAAAGAATGGTGCTATTTATTCGATACAGTCCAGAGCCATCACAGTAGTCTATTTAAAGCAGCTTCCCGAATCGAAATTGGAACTAAAGATATTATAATATTTATTTTCTCAAGAGATTAATAAAAGAGAATGACTATTTCATTGTCTCAAATCTTTTCAAATCTTTTGACCCGAAAATAATAAATAATTCATATATGCAGATATGAAAATATACATCACCTTGGTGCACTCCACCGTGGTTTCTTTCGTGCACTCTGCCTTCGTTGATCTTGTGCACTCTGCCTACTCCCAGTTATGGCATCAAAAGCTGTTTGCATGGGCTTTTATGATGACCTAGACCTTGGCATCTAGTGGACCTGTGCACTCCCTCACTGACTTGTGATGACCAACTCCTCCTTTCATGCTCACCCCTACCTTTTTTTTTTTTTTTTTTTGGTGGGGGGGGTTCCTTCCCCTTGACCTCTTTGCGTTTGGGGGGTCCTATTTGATAATCTTTCAAATAAGGCTCTCATGGGTCCCTTAATGGTAGAACCCCAATGGACTTAGCATAAGCAATTCTATAGCTGCAAAACAGTTCGATGTTAGATGTACAATTTATCAGTATTGAATAAAAAAATACAAGGTATAACATACCTCTCAACTGAGAAATGACGGCCACAAAATTGTGCCCAATCTACATTTCTTATTGATCAAATGAAGTTAGCCGCATGAATGCATGACAATCCAGTTACTTGCCATTTTCTACAACTATATGTCCTCTCCCTGATATTGATTATTCTCCTCTTAAATTTATTCTCAACCTCAGCTTTTTCATCAGTAATGTGTTTCAGTTATTTGCCATTTTCTACAACTACATGTCCTCTCCCTGATATTAATTATTCTCCTCTCAAACTTATTCTCAACCTCAGCTTCTTCATCAGTAATGTGTTTCACAATGTATATATCTACCCAGACTTTTGCTAATATCTCAGAACAATCTCCAATACCTCTTCCTCCCAGTCATAGGAATATTCCTTCAATACTCATTATATCTCAAAACAATCTAAACAATATCCACGTATTGGTGGGAAATTAATTGGGATGGGTAAGATTGTAATTAGCTAATCAATGGTTAACCAAACTCAACATTAGTTTGGGCTTTTGGACGTTTTAGATAATATGAGGACTCATTTCAGCATACACGGAAGATTTGGTGGACCTTAGCGCAATTACAATGATTTGGGGAACTAATATCAAAGTACTAAATATTTGTGGCACCAATATCGAAATAACCCTTTATATTTCTGTTATGCATCAAAATGATATTTGTGGCACCAATATCAAAGTCCTGTTGGTAGATATTTATAAGTTCTTGAAGTTCTTTTATTTTTTCATGTTTGTATAAATCAATGCATATGTGCGCATTCTCTTTGTTCTTGTTTCATTCTTTTACATAGCACATTTTACTAACCTATTCTCTAATCCCCAATCGCCTCTCCTATTCTGCAAACGTTGGATTCCAATGTTGCTGCATGTATTTCTAAATGTTGTTCTAAGCCAATTGTTTTGTAGTGTTCATTGAATTAAACGAGGGATTTTTTTGTTGGTATGTATGTACAGAATTTCTTTAAAATCATTTTTGTCAGAAACAATGGATTTGGAAGGATAATGCAAGAAAGTGATATATAACTATCACTACTATGTCACTATTATTGGCCAGATACTCAACTTAACACAAATGTTCTTTAGAATTAAAGAATTGTAGGATCAAAGTGAGCGGTGAAACTGAATACAGTAAGATATCAGTACTTAGAGCGTACACTATGGCCTAAGAAAGTTTTCACGTCTTATCGATGAAGACGCAAGAACTACAAGAGCTTACCAATGTTTAACATTATTCCATATAGTATATTTTATCCATTTTATAACAACATAGAAATTATCTCTGCAACCCTGAAAACCTATTGACTTGAAGAAGAAAAGTACATCGTCTTTGCACTGTGATACCTACAGATTCACTCATTTCAATTTCCTTTTTTTTCTCAAACATCTCCATATTTTCCTATCATCCATGTGTTGATCAAGAGCCTTGTTTTGGCAGGGATATCTTAGCCGTTGATTTTAAAGTGTTGTATCATCTCCTTTTGAATGAGCAACAGTACTGGTGAGTATAGTTTCATTGACTCAGTTTGATTTTTAACAGACGAAGAAAATAAATTGGACCACCAAGAAATGTGCTAAACCAGATTTTCTTTATTTTTTTAGTAACCAGGTCAAGATTCATGATGAATTTATTAACTAGAGAATGCATACAAAATTAAGAAGGGAGGCTGTAGAAGTATAGCAGAAGAAGCTAAGATGATGGGTAATAGGATGAAACATGCTAATATAGATTTTTGAACATGCAAATTAACCCTTCACCCGGACAAATTCTTTAGCCACAAGATGAAGAGAAAATCTTCTATGCACTGCAACACCTAGAGATTCACTCATATCTATATCCTCATTTGCCATCCCATTCGGCATCTCCCAATGAAAAGACAAAGAAGGTTAGCAAGGACGAGCTCGACCACAAGCATCCCATAGTCCGACAGGGACAAATTCTACTCACACACCAAATGGTATGAACTTCGAAATGATGACCTCTAAAATCTATAGGACTATCCATAAATCTCTCGGGATAGAATTCTTGGGTTTTATATGTTTTCATCTCTTCCTATTGCCCATACATTGATAAAGAGTCTTGTTTTGCGGGGATATCGTAGCCATTGATTTTGAAGTCTTTGCATTGTCTCCTTTGAATGAGCAGATGGACCAAGGATGCAATCTCATTGTTTCCTTGATGACAGACTTCATGTAGTGGAGTTGATCAAGATCACTCTCTTCAACCTTACTTTTATTTCCTATAAGATTTCTCACCTCGTTTTTTTTTCATGGCTTACGGATTTCTCATAAGCTCTTCATCACCCACTCTATGTTGTAGAAGATGAGTCTGTTCCACCAATAAATATGTTCTGCAAAACGTTCAAGATAATTAATACAACATAAATAATAAGAATGATTAATTACACATTGGTACTCTGAGGTCTTGTGTAATTACAGAAGACCCTGGAGTCTTCACTTGTACAGTCTTTAGTACAACATGTGAAGAGAAAGATGTATCAGTAGTATAATATATGCATCCTAATTTATGAAGTCTCTATTTGTACATTCTGATATATTTGTTAACTATTATTATTAGTTGAAATAAAAGGTTTCCTCACGAGCTAATTAATATAAATTTGAACTTTTGGATAAAAGTGATTCTTGATATGGTACTATTGAGCACACTACGTTTTACCAAGGTATTGAATTTAGACCTTGTCAACATGAGAGATCTAGTCTCGTCCACAAAGTCAGATGAGACATCATTGCTATATAGACCTTTCCCTAATAAGTAATTTGCTAATCAACATAAAATCTTATAGGTTTACTTAAGCACTAGCTATTATAAATGCCATATCCATCTATAGGGTATTTGTGCATTGAAGCTTAAAATTAGAGTACGAAACATTTTTCCACATCAAAAGAAGAAAATATGATATATGGTACTATTGAAATTCTTTTGATACCTTATTAACATAATTAGAGGTAAAAATCATTGAATTATTTTCTCATAAAAGAAAAGGACATGTAAATGAACTATGCATACCATAAGGATTCCCTTGATATGTTCAAGCGTAATAAGATGACCATCAGTCTTTTGCATATCAAGCAAAGCATCAATGACATCTTCATACTTCTTCTCATCTTCCCTCCTCTTTTGCTCCAAATGTTCCTCAATCACCTCATGATAAAACTTATCAAGTTCCCTAAAACTCCTCTCCATCCTCGCTCTCATCCCCATGAACCCATAAATCCACCCCAACTTCGGCACATAATCACCAATGTAAAACCCACTTAGTATTTCTTGGGCTTCACTAAGCATCCTCCAAAGTCTCTCTCCATCAATATCGTATCTCCTCCCAAGAGCACTTCTACACGTGACATTATTCGATAAAGATAACAACTCCGCACTCAAATTGACTTGAACACGAGAAGATATCGGCTGATCATTCTCTTGACCTCCTCTTCTCTTATATATCGAAAGGATGCGACCTTTTTCGAACTGAAGAGTTGGTGAATCAAAATCTTGCGGAGTTCCCTCCAGTTTTTATCATAGGGAGAGAACGCCACATCACGAAAGCCGTAGGTGAACTTGTCTGTGGAGGTGAGTAAAGGTCTGCTGCAGCATTCAAGGTCATGTGTTTTCAAGAATTCTTCTGCGATTTCGGCTGATGATGTGACGATTGTTGGGACTGTGCCGAGTTTGAGGTACATGAGAGGGCCATATTTTGAGAGTTTGTGTAGGGAGCGATGTGGGAGATCGCCACGAATTGATGGAGGTTTCCGATGATCGGAAGGCTGATTGGGCCGGTGGGAGTTTGTGTTTAGGATTTTTTTTTGAAAGGAAGAGGAGAGAGACGAGCGAGAGGAGGATGGCAATGAGGATTGTGATCGGCATGGTAGGCTTGTGTGAGATAATGTTGTGTTATGTGATGTATCATGCTCCTTAATTTATAGATAAATCAAGGGTAAATTACACTAAACCCCCATGAACTTTCAGCCTTTTGCAGTATACCCCAACAAACGTTCAAAATCACACTAAACCCCAACGAACTTTTTGGACTTGTAGAAAACCCCCATGAACTTTCAGATTTTTGCAAATAACCCCCAAACGGTGTCAGTTTACTTTTTGTGTGGACTAAAATACCCCCACCTTAAAAAAAGACACTCCCACTTAAAATCTTATATCCCCTTCACCTTTTTTCCTCAACTGTAAAAAAAATTTACCGAGCAAAAGACATTGAGGAAATTAGTCGGGTCTAGGACTTCGTCGAAATTGGGGCTTTGCCGGAGTTGAGTCAGTTTTCATTAAAAGACTTTGAAACCAGCGGGTCTGGGCCCGATCTTAAGAGGAGAGTTGGGGGAAAAAATAGAAACGAGAGATTTATGATTAGGGTGGAATATATAGTAAAAGATCATAAATAAATTTTTTAATAAGTTAAAGGTCATTTTGGTCTTTTTTAGTCACGTGCATTGCACGTGCCAAGTCAGACTTAACGGTGTTAGTATGGGGGTTTTCTGTAAAAGTTCATTGGGGTTTAGTGTGATTTTGAAAGTTTGTTGGGGTTTAGTGCAAAAGGCTGAAAGTTCATAGGGGTTTAGTGTAATTTACCCATAAATCAATGTGGCACGTGTGCCAGCTATGTTACGTCAACTGCATTGTAAAGGGGATTAGTCACTTAAAACATTTTTCTTAGTACTTAATTATATGCTTTAACTTCTCTAGGTTGTCTGTATTCCATTGTAGAGGAAATTTTTAAAATAAACCCAAAAATATATTTTATCCCAAAAAACGACCCACTCGAAACTTATTTTCAAAATGACACTTTCGCCCGTCCACCTTCGTGGCGAGAAGCTGGCCGATAAAACTGGTTCCTAATTAGTTGGGGTTGCTAACCCCGACTAATTAGTGGCCTAATCAGGGTGTCACCCAAATAGAAAGCAGAGGCCTGTGTCCAAAATACATCTCCTGTAAAAGTAAACCCTGTACATGGTTGGGACAAGCTCAAACCAAATGTTTAGAAAGCTAAACCATAGATATCCATAAAAGCCTCTGTATGTGCTTGAGAGGTTGTGTGACAAATTAATTTGCCACTACAGCAAAGATCAAAAATTATGATACATTTTTTGTCCCTACGCGACACATTTTTGTGTCACACAAATAGAGCGCGACACATATCAAAAGTGTGGTGAGAGCATGTGTGGAGAGCGTCTTTCTACACATGTGAAAATGTGTCACAAAGTCACAACACATATATATGTCGAGCATGATGACACATATAAATGTCACAAAACTCGTGATACATATATGTATCAAGAGTGGTGACACATATTTGTGTCTAAACCATTAAAAATATAAAGAATATCATCATTCAACTCTATCATTTCCCAGAAGGTCACCCATCTTAAGATTACTCTCACCAAAGCACACTTAACAATAGAGCCTTTTAGCTTAAACACTATCATAAATGTTTAATCATCATTATAATTAAAGTCTAAGATTTATTATTTAAACACATTAATAGATCTTCTCACAATCCATGTTGGACTATTAGCTTTTTTCAATTATATTTAATTGTATATCTAATGACATAAATATGTGTCGTGATTTGCTACACTTTTTATTTGTGTCTCTGATTGGGACACGCACACACATGCATTTATATCATCTCGAGAGAAGGCCCTGATTTATATTCTCGTCTCATGAAGGAAACAAGAATAGAAAGTAAAATATCTCAACAAAGTGAGATATCTACTCTTCCTCTCAACAGTACTAGGACTGAATCATGCGAACCTACAAACAATAGCCAATCACACAAGAAACAAGAAAGACACGAGATTTACGTGTCTAAGAACTTGCCTACGCCCACTGGAGGGGTGAGGGAGATTCTACTATGAAGAAGAACACCAACGACTTGTACAATCCACAAGCTCGTCCCAAAGATAAAGCTTTGATTTTTACCCAAAAGAAATTGACCTCTCTCTTGTAGAATCTCTCCAAGCTTTCTCTTTTTCTCTCTTCAAGATCTCTCTTTAGCCACCGCCAAAACCCTAATCTTTTTCTCCACTTTTTCTCTCACAAAACTCTAGGAATAGGTTCCTATTTATAGGGGAAAAACTTTCCTTTAAAAAACATTCCTTTTTTGTTTGTTTTTGATAGTGCTACAGAACCTCGTTCTCAGAAGCGACTTGCTGCTGTGAACCCGGTTCCTATAGCAACGCGGTGTCTCAAAGAACGTGGTGGCCCTCATCAATTCTCCACCTCGCACATCATTTGATAAACCTCAAATTTTGACTAACACCAAGAACACCGCTAACATTACTAGAGAGATCTCCATTAGCCAAATCAGCCAATCCAACCGTGTACACTATACCGCTAGCTGCCACGCACTCCATCGGATCAAGCTAACCGTAGTTCTGCAATTCTCCATATAATTTCCACCTCATCCCATCATCGCCCCGAAGGGACATGCCCTCTTGGGCAAATCAACACGGGCTGATATGAAGCAAGTCCAAGCAATGCTTAAACTTGCTACCTATGACCACCTTGGTTAACATGTTCCGGGATTTTCGTGGTGCACCTTCATGAGAGAAACATCACCTTCCTCTATGACATCCCGCACAAAATGATACCTGACATTGATATGCTTGGTACGAGCATGATGAACTTGATTCTTCACCAAGTGAATTGCACTCTGACTGTCGCACCACAAGTTCACGTTCTCTTGCTCCATTTCCCAAATCATCTAGAAGACCCCACAACCACAATGCTTCCTTCACTCCCTCTGCCATGGCCATGTACTCAGCCTCTGTAGTAGAAAGTATCACAGAGCTCGAACATCGATCCAACTAACCGAGCCCCATGTATCCCGAATACATAATCGTAGTAGATCGCCGCCTCATCTAGATCGCCCACATAATCGAGTCCACAAACCCATCAACTCGACATGTTTCTCCATCAAAATATATTCATCAAGATCAACGTACCCTTTAAGTACCTCAAGACCCACTTCACCGCTTCCCGCTGCTTCTTTTCCGGATTCTCCATGAATCTACCGACCACACCGACGCCTGAAATATCTCGGGCGGTACACACCATTGCGCATATTGCTTCCAACACACTAGCATAGGGAACACGCCCATGTGCGCTCTCTTCCGCCAGTGGGAGATTGTTTACCGTAAAGCCTAAAGTGTGGAGCCAATGGAGTCACCACCAATTAGCACTTTGCATCCCGAACCTCGCTGACACCCGCCTATGTATTCCTTCGACTCAAGAACACGGTTCAGCTCTTCTAATCTCCATACCCAAGATTTTTCTAGCAATACCATGTCCTTCATCTCAACTCTTCATCAAGTTGAGATTTCAGCCTATCTATCTCCACCCTGCTCTTAGAAACAATAAGCATGTCATCCACATACAAAAGAAGATAGATATAATTACCTCCACGAAGCTTCCAAATATAAACGCAACAATCATAGTCGCTTCGGAAAAACCCATGCTTCAGCATGAAGGAGTCAAATCACTTATACCACTGCCGAGGAGATTGCTTCAATTCATATAGTGACTTCTTCAAACGACACACATGATGCTCCTTGTCCTCAACCTTGTAGCCCTTAGGTTGATGCATGTAGATCTCTTCATCCAAGTCTCTGTGCAAGAAGGCCATTTTAACATCGAGTTGTTCCAGCTCAAGATCGCCATGAGCAACAATACTCAATAGCACCCGAATAGAAGTGTGTTTCACCACCGTGAGAAAAGATCTCATTGTAATCCACACCCTCTTTACATGCAAAACACTTAGCCACTAGCCTCGTGATTGTACCTTGTACCACCGAAGCTCAAAGATCTTCCTTTCTTTTATACACCCACTTACAACCAATAGCTTTTCTTCCTACGCAATGGGACCACCTCCCATGTTTGTTCTTCCAAGAGATTCCATCTCTTCCTCCATCGTAGCCAACCATCTCTCACTATCCTTGTCCCGAATATCTTCTTTAAAGGAGACCGCTCGCCCTCCTCCACCGAGTGCGATTTAACCAAATTAACCTCGCCCATAGTGCTTCAAGGGTCGATCAGCCCCCAGCTCAGACTGCTTGTATACTGCCTTGGCCTAGTGGAAGCCAAACTATCCTCGAAGCCGCTATTGTTATAGTACTGTGTATTCTCCTGCTGAACCGCCTCGCCAAGCTCATCATCTACCTGACTTTCCACTTGAACACGACTAGAACACGGTTGGTCTTTAGGTTCTATTTCAATAACCTCGAGATTTAGAAGTCTCATCGGTCCTAACACCATCATTCTTGGGCTCTAGCAATCATGGATTTCTCATCAAAGGTAACATCCTCGCTGATCACGAACTTCAATCTTCCAGACACCAAAGGCAAAGCCTTTACGCTTTCTCGATATCCCAAGAATATTGCCTTCTTGGCCCTCACGCTGCTTTCTCTCATTGACGGATAGTAGGCGGTACATCCTAAAATTCTAAGCCTATCATAATCGTGATGTTTCGACCACACCCTATAGGTGTATCACCATCCAATGTCAAATGTGGTGAACGGTTCACGATGTAACAAGTCAGAGCCACCGCTTCGCCCACCATTCGCTCCAATCCAAAGATGATCGCGATATTCATTGCTTTCTTCCGCAAATGCTTCGGGCCTCTCAATTCCCATGTGGTGTTGACCTGACCGCCCGATCAACATTCTCCTCGATCACGTAACTCCTTGAAAGCACCATCCAGATACTGCAATCGCTATCGTCTCGGTCTTCAATTTCTTTCTTATCCTCGTTTCAACCATTGCTTTCCACATCTTGAATGTCTCAACACCTCATTCTTATGCTTCGTAAAGTAAATCCAAGCATACCTCGAATAGTCATCTATGAACGACATAATATCTCGAACCACCCTTAGAAGTGGTCCGAGCCGACCCCAAACATCCGTGTGCACATAATCTAGTATCCCTCGCTCTTAGACTTGCTTCTCGAATCGAACCTGTGTGACTTTCCATACACACAATCCTTACAAAAATCCATGCTAGGTTCCTTCAGATTCTTCAGCAGACCCTCTTTACCAAGCAGAACTAGACCCTTCTCTGACATATGCCCAAGCCGCCTATGTCATAACCGTGTGTGCTCACATGGGTCTTCACCACTTCCTTCAGTTTCAACCGCTGCATCTCCCATCACCGTCGTACCTGAGAGAGTATATAAATTACCGTGACGAACACCCTTCATCACTACAAGGAAACCCCGAACAACTTTCTTCACTCCATTCTCCATAATAATTTTGCAATCGCTGGAGTCCGATACACCAACTGAGATAAGATTCTTCCGCAAGTCGGGAACATGCCTCACATCCGTCAAGGTTCGAATCACTCCATCGTGCATCTTGATTTTGCTATTACCTAGCCCCACCGTTTTACAAGCATGGTTATTCCCCATCAATACAGTTCCACCATCAATGCCTCTGTAGGTAGTAAATCACTTTCTATTTGGACACATGTGGTAAGAGCAACCAGAATTAAGTATCCACTTCCCGGAGATATCCTCGCCACCCGTGACGACATAGAACTCCTTATCGCTCCCTTCCTCTGAAATGTAGCTCGCCTCTTCCTTGCCCTCTCTTCTCTCAGTCTTGTTGTTGTTCTTCTTTCCACCTACTCTCTTATTTGGACAGTCGACCTTGAAATGCCTAACTTCACCGCATTTGAAACACAATTTTCCCGCAAGAGGTCTCGATTTAGATCTAGATTTTCCTCCCTTACCTTTTCCTCGCTCATTGCTCCTTCCTCTAGCAAACAATCCCTGCGCTTGTTCTTTGTTATCACCAGTAGTCATGTCACTGGTTACAATCTTTCGAAAGTCATCCGCTAGAAGCGTCGTTCTAGTCTTATCCATCTTTAAATTATCTCCTACAAGAATCAGTGTTTGCACCAGGTTCTCATAAGACTTCGGCAGAGACAGAAGTAGTAGAAGCGTCTGATCCTCATCTACAACTTTCACATTTATGTCTTTCAAGTCTGATATGATCCTATCAAACTTGTTGATGTATTCCCGGATTGATGAGCCCTCCTCCATCTTGCAAGTATACAATTTAGATTTTAAATAGATTGGATTAGTTAGACTCTTAGTCATGAAGGTACTTTCTAACCGACCACTGCATCATGACCTTTCCTCTCCATCTACCAAGAAAGCTACATCCCTTTCAAGGCATAGGATAATCGATGCGTGCTTCGAGATCCGGCTCCTCCCAATCCTCATCGGACATATCCTTGTGCTTCTTCTCTTTTCTAGCCAAAGCCTTTTGCAATTTTTGAAATCGATGAGTTATTCATGCATCCTCCAATAGGAAAAATCATTCTTCCCATTAAACTTTTCAATCTCGAATTATCCCACTTTAGCAGATTCTTGGTGGCGCCATTCTCGGTTTGTATTAATAAACCCGCTTCTCGAAATTAGAGCACCACCTCAAACGGAAGCTACACCACTTCCAATCTGAATACGGCTCATACCAATTGTTGGGATCGCGGGGACAGCATGCAGTAGTAAGGCGATATCACGAAGAGAGCCGATTTATATTCCGTCTCACGAGAAAATAAGAATAGAAAGTAAAATATCTCAACAAAGTGAGATATCTACTCTTCCTCTCAAGCGATTACTAGAATTTGAATCAAGAGCCTACAAATAATAGCTAATCACCGATGCTTGTAAAGACCCGAGATTTCGTGGTTCGACAAACTTACTTCGTCCTGCGGAAGGGGTGAGGGAGATTCTACTATGAAGAAGAACACCGGCGACTTGTACAATCCTGGCTTCGTCCCAAGATTGTTCGCGAGGAAAGTTGGTTTGTTATTCATTGCTTTCGTTTGAATTCGTTTCTGACTTCCGTTGGCCTACAACAAAATTTCAAACAAAAGAAATGCCTTTATTTTGGCGTGCAAAGCGGAAATTACAACTCTCTTCCTTTTGTGAACAAACCGAGGATCTCTATTTTACGGGATCACAAACTGCGTGATTCTTTGTCTTGGGGACTTTTATTAGTCCGTTGACCACGGCGCAATCCGATCTGGTGTAAGCCGGGTTAGGAACTCCAGACGAGGCTCGCTTCACAAGGAAACGTACCGAGGGGATCACACTCACGGGAGAGGATCGCCGCGGGATCGCAGACTCTCACGGGAGAGGATCGCCGAGCGGTGAGATCTACAAGGAGAAATCACACATTATCCCCGAGGTTAAGACAAGCTTAACCTAGAGGGTATCTCAGTTCGACCCGAAGTTTGTTTACCTTCCGCCATAGATCCGACGCCGACCGACTCGGAGTCACCGGAACTGCAGGTCAGATCTCGCGAGGGCTCTTCTAAGTCCGCCAAAACCCGTAAAATCCAACCTCAAGAACCAACCTCCCAAGACCCCTATTTATACAAAAGGGCACGCTGCCACATGGGCCAAGCTGCCCACCTGGGTCGAGCCACTCGGCCACTTGGCCGAGGCATTCCTGCCATGGCCGAGGTGGTTTTGCCAGGGTTAGCCACTGCCACTTTGGTCGAGGTACCTCGCCAAGTTGGCCGAGGTACTGTTGGCCGAGGTGGCTCTACCAAAGTGACCGAGCCTCCCGCCACTTGGCCGAGTGGCACTCCCTACAAGTTGGTCGAGCCACCTGGCCATTTGGCCGAGGTGTCACGCTGCCCATTGCTACCGCTTTCTCCGCCGACGATTTATTCGCCTCTCTTCGGTCTTCCCGCTTAGTTTTGTTCGATGTCGCCATGGTTTGAGTCCGTCCGATCAACTTTCGAGTTCAAACGCTCGCTTGCATCGACGGATCTGGTACGCTTGATTCCGCCTCGCCGACGCTTGAGTTTAGCCAACTCGCCCGCTGAGCTTCATTGCCGGTTTTCCACGACGCGTCGCTTTCATTGGCCAGACGCCTCGCCGACTCACTTCATGGGTTCGCCGACTCGCTTTGGCGCGCTGGCGGCGATCACGCCGACGGCGTTCGGTCGCCAGTTCGGATGGATCGCCGGTTGTCAACCCACCGCTATTTAGTCTTGTTTGTATTGAGCAATTTTAACGCCACAGATATTCTCCAAAGCCGCCTCGCCTCGATTCTTGATGAGTCCGATGCTTTGAGATGATGAGCCCTTCACTTTAATTGGCGGATAGGACTTGTGAATGACCGGCGCTTGATCTCTCCATTCCCTTCAGCCTTTCCAAGCGCTTTGTAGGATTGTCAAGATATTACTTGATCGCATTTTTTTTGTCCGACTGTCGAACTCACCGTAAGTCGATAGATGAATTTCTTTGAGGTTGGCTTCAGATTTGATTCTCCAATTCTCTCGTGTTCTCCGCTTTGTAGGATACCCGGGTGTTGCGGTGCCGATTTATTGCTTGACCGCTGTCGGAATTTCAAACTCAGCTAATTGAGTTCATTTGCTGACTCTTTGCCTGGATTATCGCCCAATTGACTCGAGATTCCTCCGCTGATCGGGAATTCTTTTGTGGATCCAACCGCTGATCGGTGAATCCTTCACGGGCGACGCCGTTGTTACGCCGCACGTGATTACTTCTCGCTGCGCAGGTTCATCCACCACTGGGAGGTATTCTTCCCAATTGTTGATTGGTAGGCTCCTGCCGACATGCATGAATCGGCACCGATACAAGGAGTCCTTTCGGTAGAGCTGTCCCGGCCACATATAAGCCTCGCCGTAATTTTATCCTCCTCGAGGTCCCACCGAAGGAAATTGAGGGTTATCGAAGTTATCCTTAAGAATATGGTAATATTCTCCAGAACTTCGCTAAGAACCGTGAATTAGTTTATACTGAATCCTATTTGAGTAGGGCATGGGAGAATATCCGAAGATTGAGTCCGCCGTGCCACCTTGCCGATGATTTCACCATTTAGAGGTTAAGCTCCAAAGTCTACAAGATTTGAGTAGCCTGCTCGCCATATATCGAGGCTCGCCAGCCTGGCCGGATGCTTATGCATTATCGACTCGGTTCAAATGCAACAGGCCAGTGCATCATTTGGATACTGCTGAAGCTTCATCTTCCGTGGGACATTTTGGTCTTGTGTCACCCGAGAAGCGAGGATAGTAGAGCTCTAACAGAGCTTCAAGCGGCGAGGAGAGCCCGATCGCCTTGAAGCCGATTAAGGCCAATAAAGAAAAGACTCTCGGTCGCGTGCCCGAGGAATTTGAACTCGGCGTAAGTCCGGACACCAAGAAGGAGATCGCGAGGCCCTTAATGGCAAATGAGGAGACTTTCAGGTCGAAGCCGGAGGAACTTCAACAAGCTTCCTCAATAAAGTATTTGAGTTAAAGCAAAACATATTTCTGTCCTCTTTTTGTGCTCTATTATGATTCTTTTATTTCACGTAAATAATTAACCATAATACTTATAGGATTTTTGGCAAACCCTCACCCAACGGATTTGATTAGCCTTTACCAACTACCGCTTGAGTGGGCTAGCGCGGATTATCCGATCCGCTCCGCGACGTGACGCTAGCCGAAGAATGAAACTCTTCTAGACTTGTTGCTATGATATTGAATACATAGGCTCGCTACTCTTTTTACCGCAAGAGATCGCCTCGCAACGCTGGTGAGGCGCTGGCTTAATCCTTCTTAGGCTTCGGATGAAATACCCCGAATCGACTCGTGTCTTCTTCAATCGAGAAAGACTAAACCGCAACGCTGCAGGAGGCCGACTTTAGGTTATTGGTCGACTCAAAATTTCAACGGATTTGATTAGCCTTTACCAACTACCGCTTGAGTTGGCTAGCATGTAGATTATTCAACCGCTCTACACACAACGCTGTGCTAAAAGAATGAAACTCTCTTAGACTTAATGCTACGATGTTGAATAATGAGGTTCGCTACTCTTTTACGGGCCAGACGCCTTACAACGCTGCGGTGAGGCGCTGGCTTAACCTTCTTAGGTTTCGGATGAAATACCCTTAATCAACTCGTGTCTTCTTCAATCGAGAAAGACTAAACCGGCGACGCTGTAGTTAGCGCCGACTTCATCCCTTCTTAGGTTTCGGATGAAATACCCTAATCAACTCGTGTCTTCTTCAATCGGAGAAAGACTAAACCGGCGACGCTAAGTGTTAGGCGCCGACTTCATCCCTTCTAGGCTTCGATGAAACACCCCAAGATGAATCTGGCTCTTTCTTTTGACCTAGAAGGATTGAACCAATAAGATTGATTGAGGTGGAAGGAAGAATGTATTCTATTTCCGAAGGTGAGAGGAAGGAGGATCTTGTCTCCTATCTCCCGATATTGGAAAGGAAGGATTTTGTCCTGCTTCCAGGGGAGAGACTAAAATGGGATCTCCATTTTGAGAATCTTGAAAGATGAGACTAAGAGTGATCTCCACTGAGAATCTAAGACAAGAGAGGAAGAATGTATTCTATCTCTTGCTTCGAGAGGAAGAATGTATTCTATCTCCGTAAAATGTGGGAAAGGAAGAATGTATTCTATTTCCCAATGAGAAACTAAGAGGGATCTCCACCGAGAATCTGGAAGGGTACGGATAGCTTTCGCTGTAGGATTGCTAACCAATTTGAAGTGGACCTCTGCTCGGGAGGGAATCGAGAGGATTTTGGCGGTGTTGGACCGTGGAGATTTTAGTGGGCCCACCGCCAATGAATTTGATCGGTGAGAGAATTTTGGAGGAAAACACAATAACTTAGGGTTATCCTCATGAAAATGAGTGAGATATTCTCTCGAGGAACTTCCCATCAAACGGGTTATCCCGAATGTATTAAGGATAATACTTTTTCGTAAACTTCCCATTTATCTAAGATAATTGCCTGCCGCCATTCTCATGATATATATATGCACCGCTTGAATAGACCGTGTCTATTATAAACGGTCCTTCCCATTTGGGTTCAATTTACCTTTCTTTTGAGTTGAGAATTATCGGTCGCCTAGCAGCGAGGACGCAGATCTCCTCCCTAAAGGTTCTCTCCGTCTTTCTTGTTGAAAGCCCTCACATTCTAGCTTGATAGAACTCAATGCATTGTTGAGCCTCCAGCGCTTTCATCTAACATCTCAAGCTCTTCGAGACGCTTTTGATGTTGTTCTTCGTCGCCATCTCTCAAGGTAAGGGCGACGCTGGTGACGGACCGATTTCCAACGGAGAATTGCTTCACACCCGTGACCGTAGAGTACGGGTAGCTCCTCCGGCGACGCATCAGCAGCGATATGTAGTGCTTCTCCGAAGTTTATCGTCCAGCGCTTGTTATTCTTCACAAGCTTCGACAAAATCTTGATGATCGCCTTTGTTGAACGCTTCCTAACCCATTCGCCGCCGGATTATAGGCGCCGATTTGACATCTTGTATCTTGAATTTTTCGCAAAACCTGATGAAGGAATTGCCGATAATGGGGACCGCTGTCATGCACGATCCGTTTGGGACACCATGTCGATAGATGACATGGTGTTTGATGAATCATGACAAGATCGCTTTGACCTCCTTTAGTGGGATTGCTTCACCACTTGGAGAAGTAGTCGCGATCGCTAGAATAAAGCCATCTCCTTTAACCGACGGAGGAAAATGGGACCTACAACGCCCATTCCCCATGTCTCAATGGCCGACGGGTCGGGCGATGCACCGCCCGAGGTCGATGCATATAATTCACGCGGAATTTGACATCGGCATTTCCAGCCGCATCGACCGGCCATTAATCATCGCGGGCCAAAAGTAGCCCATTCTCCCGATTCGCCAGAGCTTGGGACCGTGCCGGTGCGACACATTCACCTTCGTGCTTCCCCGGAAGGACCTCTCTCGCCTCCTTGTTTGAAAGGCATCGGAGTAAAGACCATCGCACTCGACATATAGCATCTGGGTTTCGTGTCGTAAAGAATTGGAGCTCTTCGCCGATTGACTTTCTCCTTCACGCCTTCCGCGTATACCGTAAAACGTAATCGACGATAGGAAAGCCAATCTCGGCTCTAACTTGGTTTGGGTTGCATGTACTTTGGTAACTACCCTTTGTCTTCTTGTACCCCATCATATTGGTACGAAGAGTCGGTGAGTCCCGACCGAATTCATTGCTCGGTTCTGGTTGTGCTAACGACACGCCTAACGCAGCATTCGCGGAGCGTTTCGGAGGCGCTGGATATATTCGATGAAGAATTTTCAATGAGTCCGCCATTTCAACGGCTACCGATGATAGGGGACCTGATCGTGGTTCTCACTTCAGAGTCACCACTCGACCGCTAACTATCGCTTGTGAATCCCCATACGCCGAGATATTCGACCAGCCTCTTGGCTAAGTAGTCCGATAAGTAGCCACGCTATTGGAACAGGTTCTGCGGAGTGAATAAGCACGGGCATGACATGATTCCCCGGGAATCAAGACAACTCCGACTCAAATGAGATTTTAGAACGCCCGGGTACTTGCTACATTATGGCCCGAGAAGTCTGGCCAAAGTACAATCGCCATATTTGTTGGTGCGACGAGTGTTGACTTCCTCGACTTCATCCGAAGATCATCATATAGCTCGACCGGTCCTGTCGGGTTGGCGTTCAAGAGATCGCGAATCGCTTGCCCTTTGACCGACTTTCGTTGTTTGAAGTGCAGGTCGATTGGGACAAGAGCAAGGTCCATTTCGCCAAACGCCAACTCATTGAAGCTTACGTATTATAAATATCCGGACCGGATTTACGCAGAGATAACATAAATCGCCTCGCCGACTAAATAGTGTCGATCTTCAATCGCGAACACTAATGCAAGGCACCGCCGACCATTGGGTATCGAGACTCGCCACACCAATGTTCGCCTGTAATACATCGCCTGCTCGGATCACTGCCGTCGCCCCGCGAGTAAGGCGCTTAACGAATGATCCGCTGTCTTTGACATAGATCGTGAACGGTTTTCCGACATGTGCAACAAGAATGAGGTTTGGCGAGATACCATTTGATCTCTTCAAACGCTCGACAGCGCCGCCCCAAATAAACGACACGCTCTTCTTGTTCAACTTGGAGAACGGCCGCACTTCCCTTGATAGGTTCGATATGAACCGCCGGATGTACGCCAATCGCCCTTGTAACCCCCGAACTCTCGCATTTCTGAGGTTGCAACTCTTGAATGGCCTTCACTTTGTCGATCGACGCGGGATTCCTTTGTCGGTGACGACGGCCGGGAACTTGCCACCGACATCCCAAGGAAGGATTTGGTGGTTCATCTTTAGTCGATGAGTCCGCATGAGCTCAATACCGCTCTAAGATCTTTGATGTGATCTCTTATTACGCTTTTCACCACCGTCATCGACGAGCATTCGACCGCTTTTCCTGAGATGATCCCGAAAATTTTAGTCATCGCCGGTATGTTTGCCGGGCGTTTTAAGCCGAACATGATGACCGTAGCAAAATATACCGATGGGTGTTCTCAACGCTGTGTGTTTGGCGCCATCGGGTGCATCTTGATTTGATTGTACCGAAGCCATCCATAAAGGACATCCTCTCAATCCACATGTATTGTCAACTATAACGCCGGGGATTGGCAGAGGGAAATCATCCTTTGGGCAAGCAACGCTAGGTCTCAGAGTCGGCTACTGCATCCTAATCGAACCATTCTTCTTCATGACCGACTATATTCGCCACCCAACCGGGTTGAATTTCCTCGATGAATCCCGATTCTATGAGTTTCTTTACTCGCCAACAATTGCCTCCAATATTTGTGGACTAAAACCGCCTTTGCCGCTGTTTTGACAGTTTGACATCCGCTTTGATGTTGAGGCGTGTTGCCACATTAGGTCGAAGTCCCCGCATGTCCTCGTAACTCCGTGCTAATACATCGATATACTCCCCGATTAGGGCAATCAACTCTTCCTTTCTTCCAAGGGAGAGTATTGCTGATGTTTATGAGTTTAGGATGCTCTTCATCACCCATATTAGCCTCGGGTTACCTCGCCCTAGTAGGGGGTCTCTTTGTTCGACCTATCCCCAAACCGCTCGAAGTTGATGGATCCATGGGTCTTCCCATGTTGGCATATCTTCATCACCCTCAATAGTAGCAGGATCGATCGGGCCATATTCGGACATCAAGGCCTTGAAAGCCCCAGGTCGGGTGTCGTAATCCCAAGCCAAGAATCGCATTTAATGTCCTCATCGGGTGGATTATTATCAATCAGCCATGAGCATTCATCTTCTCGAGGATGATTCAGATCCCAATCCCCGCCTCAATGCATAGTAGTTATCCGCTTCCCTTTGGGACATATGCCGCTTAGGAGGGACTCGAGGACCTCACCAAACATAGACCTTCTCCTTGTGTCAAGTCGCACTCCCCACTTCTTCATGATACCCTGTTTCAGACTATATCTGAATGTGTGGAGGATAGGCCCGTTGTCATCTTCATCTTCTTCTAAGAAATGATTCGCTGGAACCGTGACTTTTCCAGAACCAAGTCTTTTTCACTACTTGATCTTCGTGGATGACGAAGCGTTGTCCCTAAGGAATCTCGAACCGCTTTTGTGTAAAGCAAGATGACCGAAGTTGGTAAGTGCAACTGTGGTCGTATAAACCTCACATTACATCATTCAAAGACAAAGGGTACTCTAAATCGCCATTTATTGATTCATCGGCAATTTGCCAATTACAATGTTCATCCGACGATTCTTCATCGCCAAGATTGATTACAAGGGGTACAATGTCATTCAAAACAAAACCACCACTATAATCAAGCCCCGCCCGTATCGCCTTCTTCACCGCTGTCCGTGTTTGGGCCGATGATTCGCCGGACTATTATCAGAGGAGAGAATCAGAAAATATTCTCTACCCCTTAAACGGCCGCTTGTCCGCGACCACCGCCTTGACTCATTATTCGCGGTTCACATATTTGAGACACTGATGAAGAGTAGATGGGACTATAACGCTACCGCGGATCCAAGGTCCACTCCAACAATAAGTTATAGGAAGTCTCGCGCCAATCACATAGCGTGACTTCGACTTTAAATCCCCATTTGGCACTTTATCCGATTTTACCAAGCCGCCGAGACCCGGTGTTAAACCCATAGATCATTGTGCTCGCTGGACGCCAGCCATCGGGCAGGGATTCCAAGGTGATACATGAGGCGCAGGGCATGATGCTCATAGCCGAACCCTGGACGACTTGGATCCTGCTAACTTCACTAGAGCCAATATACCGGTGAAGTATAGCGCCTATCGAATCTCTCGCCGCGATATCCTCCTTTGTAAAAGTGATGCAGGGAAGTGTTTGGCTGCTGTTGCATTGTTGTGTAGATTTTAATCGCTTGATCTCGAGTGAGAAACACCTCGAATCGCCGAGCTTCTTGTAGAGCTTCCGCTCTTTGACAATCGGAGCAACTCAGAGAGTTATTCGCCGATGTTCGCCACCGGGCCATGACGCCGAAATGGTATGAGAGTTCGATGCCCGGCCTATCCTCACCCAAGCGATTGAATCGATCGCCGAGTTGAGCTTCCCGACCTCGAGGTCGCCTTTGCTTCACCGCTTTTTAGTACCGCTCGTTGTCCTTTCTCGCACGAGTGAGAGGAGTCGGTCACCCCCGCCTGGCTGTTGTCTTAGCATTTGGGTTTGAGCCTCCGATATTTGTAACTATATTCGTATCCGCCCTAGTAGCGAAGACTTCGTGCTCCTCTTCGTGAAATTGAAGGTGGCTACTTTTTCATCATCCTTCTCCGAATTGTCGGCAAAGATGGCATAGCTTGCTTTTTCCTTGGTCTTCCTTTTGGCCGAGGATGTAGTCCATCGATCGCCTTCCAAAGAAGTCGTGGTGGACCCAAAGGATTTCTCCGCTTTCGCCGGTGCGTACGAGCCCCTTCTACGCTGTTCGCGGAGGATCTTCATTCACCATCTTCATTCCTACCTTCACAATCGGGCGCCGGTTGGAACCAATCCAAGGAACTGATCCGCTTATAGAGACCGATTTGCTCCCACCTTCTCTTTAGAGGGTTTCGAGTAATGACTCCAACATCGCATCAAGGCCCAATCTTGTCCTGAGATGGTAGCGTAACTTTGTAGGATGGTGTACCACCGCGGTAAGCACGCGACTTAGGATCCGAACCTTGTTTGCCTCCTCTTGGTCTACAATTGGGGCAACCGGATTTTGTTGTTTTCCAAGGTATTTGAAGATGCCCTGAACTTCCTCGCCCTGAACGAGTAAGTTTTGGGAAACCTCGAGCCGATGGTTTCGATTCGAGTTTGTTGACGCATTGAGGCCGCGATTGTCGCGGTGCACGCTGTTAGCACCGTTGTTGTGGTTGCAGCTCAACGCTTGATTAGCCGCTTACAGACTTTCGGTGCTTTACCTTTGCCACGGGGACAAAGTTCTTGTAGGCATCCACCATAGGTCGACTTCTCTCCGCTTTCTTCCTTCGTGAATCGCCGGCTTGCTCTCCACGTGATCCTTAAATCTTTCCAGGTCTCTGACGGCAGTTCCCATTGCTTCCAACACGCCCAATGACAAGTTGCTATGACAAGTTTGAGGATGAACTTCTCCGTTATCGGCTCTCGCACTATCTGCCTTATTTCAACCTCTTGACGGTTATCCATCGCTTCCGCCCTTCGCTTTCGCCCAACAAAGAACCATGGATACCTCGTGTCATCGCCGAAGAAATTGGTGAGAAACATGGCCTCCATATCATCCAGCCTATTAACGCCCTCGGTTTGAGACGGCGGTACCAATCGGCGCCCAACGAAGGGTGCCAACGAATGACCGAACCATCAAGGGCTCAAGGTCGAGATAACGCTTCTAGATGAGACTTGAAGTAGATCAAGTGCCGAGGGTGATCCCTTCCGCCAAATGGCGAAGTTGATGAGGTCAACTTTGCTCGCACGGATTGATTCCCACCTGGGTAAGGACATGGTATACCCGTTTCTTTACCTCTCTTGAGCGAAATCAAAGTATTGATTTTGCTCTCGTCTTTAATTTTCGCTCTCCCTACATCTCCGCTCGGTAAACTTGGGGAGGAACGACTGTTATCGCTAGCGCTTTGCCGAGCAAAGATGACCATCTACGCTCCGACTCTTCTCTCTCGTCCGTCGCTATCCTAAATTGACATTATTGCACGACTTGGCTCGCCTGGCGGTTCATTATCGCCGGATCCGTTGGTCATGCATTGCTCTCATCACGCGATGGCCGCCCATTTCGCTTAAAGCGTCCTTTGCTTGGTTAGGCCTCTTCAAGCATCTCGGGACACTTGATCCGCTACTGATCATGAACGCCGCAGGTTGTCCTATGCCGAGATTGTATTATCTGAAGCCATTGCGGAGCCGCATCCGACACTTCATCATCTCGAGGGTAACCTTCGCATCTTGCGATAATTGTCGCTTTAACAGCCCCGACCGCAATCGAAGTCATTCGCTATGGCGCTCCTCGAACGCATGTGACGACGCCCCTCGCTGGTCATATTGATGGTAACACTTTAATTCATCACCTTGAGGTTCATCTCTTTTTGCGAAGCGCTTTGACTTGTTCGCACTCGCGCCGAGCCTATCAAAACCGACGCTTTTCCGAGTCGCTTCGCAATTGCACTGATAACACCGCCTTTGATCAGCTTCAACACAAGCAAGGCATGTTTGATTCTGGGCTCTCTTCGATTTACTGTGACTTCAAAGACGATAGTACAACTCGCCGGCATGAATACGGAGCAACCTATCGTAGGTTGGCACGACTTCTCGTATAACGCTGTCATCGCCGATGAGAGCCGCCTCCTTCCGAGAACAAATAGGCCTTTCATAAGTCACTGGCCGCGACACACGCCAGCGAGTGTGAATTGACGTGCTCTGACTTCGACGAAGCCCGCAGTAGTCGAGGTTTCTTCTTATCTTTGTGGGTACGACTCTCAGATAGGAGGACCCGCGATTCCTTTAACGGACCTAGGCGATCCTTGACGGTAAGCCCGCGGGTCGGGCGTAGAGTTAGCTTCACGAAGTTCTGCACGCCGGAGGTGACTTCGTGTCAACGCCACTTTGTTGAGGTGCTCACAATTTCTGACGGAGCACGGGAGCAGAGTTGGCCTGGCCGCGAGCTAGGCTTGATGTTGGTTTCGCCGGTTGAAGCCTCGACGGACTTGGGCTTCAAGCTAGCCGAAGGTCGACGACTTCTGGCCGCCTCCCCTCTTCAACTCGGCTTGTTGCACCAAAGTTCGCGTTTGCGCCAGGAGCGCTGGCGCTCCGGATACGCCTCGCTGCGGATCGATTCCGCTTGACTCGGACCCATTCGCCCGTCCGGCTCAGGAATCGGCTACAATCTCATTTCACCCTCGAGTCAACTTGATCTTAGATCCGCCATAGCGACCCCATCCATTGATTCTTTCACTGGCTAATTGTTTCGCCAGCGCCGACGCCGCCTCGACCTCTCTTGAGAGAGTCACGACGCTTATTGGCGAATCGACTTCGCGGAAGACAGGGTTCTCAAGGTTTGGCCGCAGGGGCCTGGGAACCACCGTTGTCCGCAGCCTTGTCGGCGATGGTGGTGGATTTTCTTGCCTCCGCGATTCGAGGCCGATCGGTCTTCCTTGGCAGCGGGACCATCTTGGACTTGCGGGGAACCGGATCTCGACGAGGAGGAGAGGTATTCTTCATACCGGGTCGAACTCAACTCGACTCTCCTCGATGACCGATCGGATCCGCTGTTAGCGACATCGACGCTTTTTGTCGGCCGCTGGCTCCCACCGTGGTCGCCTTTTGTTCAGGGAAAGTTGGTTTGTTATTCATTGCTCGCTTGAATTCGCTTATGCCTTCTGGCCTACAACAAAATTTCAAACAAAAGAAATGCCTTTATTTTAGGCGTTGAAAAGCGGAAATTACAACTCTCTTCCTTTGTGAACAAACCACGAGGATCTCTATTTTCGGGATCACCATTGCGTGGGTTCTTTGCTGTCTGGGACTTTTTATTAGTCCGTTGACCACGCGCAATCCGATCACGGTGTAAACCGGGTTCGGAACTTCTGAGGCGTAGAGGGCTCGTTTCCGGAAGGAAGCGAGGGATCACACTCACGAAGGAGAGGATGCGCTGCGGGATCGCACTCACGAAGGAGAGGATCGCCGGAGGCGGGTGAGATCTACAAGGAGAAATCACAGCTATCCACGAGGTTAAGGCGAAGCTTAACCTAGAGGGTATCTGTAGTTCGACCCGAGTTTGTTTACCTTCCTTTATAGATCGGCGTCGGCCGGACTTGAGCTCGCCGGTGCTTTCCGGAACCGTGCGTCGTAGATCTCGAGGGCTCTTGAAGTCCGTAAAAACCAGAAAATCCAACCTCGGCAAATCGAACCCCCTCCATGAGCAAGACCCCTTATTTATACAAAAGTCATGGCCTGACAAGTGGCTCGGCCACTTGGCAGAAGCACCGGCCATGGCCGGTGGCTCGACAAAGTGGTGCGACCACCTCGGCACCACTGGTAGAGGTACGCCTCGGCCAAGTTGGCCGAGGTGGCTGGCCAAAGTGCCGAGCCTCCTCGACCACTTGGTAGGAGCACCTCGGCCAAGTTGGTAGAGTGGCTCACAAAGTGGTAGAGCCACTATGGCCATTTGGTAGAGTGTAATCTCGCGTCGCTTTTTCCGCCGTTTAGCCGTTTCTCAGTCGATTCTTCGTCGATTTCGTCGACTCTTTGGTCTTAGGGCTTAGTTTTGCTCGGTGATGTCGCTGGTTGGGTTTGAGTCCGTGTCCGATCAACTTTCGAGTTCAAGCGGCTCGTTTGCATCGGCGGACTAAATACGGTTGATTCCGTCTCGTCGGCGTTTGAGTTTAGCCAACTTCGCCTCGTTGAGCCGTCGTCGGGTTTTCTCCCGCGGCGTGTCGTTTCGGTGGCTCGCCTGGTGACTCACTTCATGGGTTCGTCGACTTCGCTTTATCGTTTTGCGGCGTAATCCGCGTCGGCGTTAAGATTAAGCGTCGGATGGATCGTCGGTTGTCAACCCGGATTTCACAGTCTTGTTTGGGTATTGATAAGCAATTTTAAGCCTACAAAGATAAGGCTTTGATTTTACCCAAAAGAAATTGACCTCTCTTGTAGAATCTCTCAGCTCTCTCTTTTCTCTCTTCAAGATCTCTCTTTAGCGCCGCCAAAACCCTAATCTTTTTCTCCACTTTTTCTCACAAACCCTAGGAATAGGTTCCTATTTATTGGGGAAAGAAAAACTTTCCCCTTCAAAAAACATTCCTTTTTGTTTGTTTTATAGGGTTCTTCTGGGAAGCTTAGGTTCCTTTAGCGGCTTCTTCTGAGGAACCCGGGTTCACAGCCAGCAACGTCAGTATTACGTTCACAGTGTCACTATTGTTTAATCTTTTCTGATAAAATGAGCATTTATATGTGTCACATGAAATAAGTGTGGACAAATCTACTTATTGTAGTGTGCGTTTGTATTTCTAGTGAGAGAGATATCCTAATGCTTTATTAGCATTACTTTTGATGAAAAGATGACAAAGATTAGAGAGCACTCCGAAATCAAATTGGAGAGCGATATCAGATTTTGTTCTGATGCATAATTTGTTTTCTTGTTTAACTTCGAGTTTGTGCACCACTCGTAAGTCTTAGCTTATGTCTTGAATAGAAGAGAATAAAAGAAAAGGACAGTGCACCAGTATTTCTATGGTAACTGTTTGATTGAACAGCGCATAAAGTTTTCCAACACTTATCTGAGTTTCTTATAGCTTTACAATTTTCTAAATCTAACAAAATGACGTTCGGGTCACAGCTAGTCACATCTGGTGAAGATATCATTAGAAGAAAACTAGTAAACATCACTTTCTATCTTCCTCATTGAACCTAACCTTTCTCAATTTTAATAAAAAAATTAATGTAATGTATTCAAGTCTTAGTGACATATAATATTTTTTTGTTTCTTTTGTTATTCAATCTTGTGTGAAAGGGCATCTAAAGCATCATGTACATTGTATTAAATTAATGTAATGTATTCAAGTCTTAGTGACATATAATATTTTTTTGTTTCTTTTGTTATTCAATCTTGTGTGAAAGGGCATCTAAAGCATCATGTACATTGTATTAATTTTGCATGGGATATCAACACTTTGTGTCATTATTGATTTTTCAAGTCTAGAATTTGAAAGGTTAATGTCTCCTTGGTACACCATTAAGTGCACTGAATACTTTCTTTTATAGTTACTTGTATTAATTTATGCTAGAAGAGAACTTAATTGTCATGAATAGAACATGTTCACCAATCTAATAAGAAAAATTAAATTTCTTGGTTCTAGCAAGTTTACCCTAATTTGTGCTACAATAAATGTATTCTATGATTCATATCTTAATATCGCTTTATATTTTTATCAAAACATCATACTTTGACAAATAGTAGTGGTTTAATAATGTGTCCGATCCAATAGAATTTCTGATCCTTCCTGATATGAATCGCCATTTCATTTAACAAAATGAGTTACATGAGATGGAGATCAAAAGCTTTAAATGTGTCGTAGAATGAATTGTCACATCATTCTTATTTTTTCATGCACATATATATAATATATGATACATGTGCGTGCACATTCCATACAAACTTGATAAGTTTGGATCTTATCTATCTAACTTGACTCAATTGGGTCTGAATAGGTTGAATGATTTCAGTAAGAGATAGGTGATTGTCTTCCATATTAGTCTTTGATTTTATATTAAATTCCATAAATAAATAAATAAAATGGAAGAAGATACAGAATGCGTATTCTTTCTATTTTTCTCTTTTTTTAATTTATAGTCATCAGCTTGATAAGTATAATAACATCCCATTATTGGGCCGAGCCTTCCTACGCATGCCCAATCCATCCAAGTTCAGGGCATCGAAATTTGACCTGACTTCTGCTAAAAAATAAAACAAAAGAAAGGACTTGACTATTTCATCTATTAATGAGCCAGAGCCCAAAGCGCTCAGAGGGACAAGTTTGATTTTCAGAAAAGTACTCATCAATACTTATTGATTACAATTTACAAGGATTGAGAATTCCAGCAACCATGACTAAAAATAAATCATATCATATCATACAATATCATATCCCCGTTAAAAGTGGGGAGTTTGGAAAAAACTTTCCATAGACAAAAATATCCTTAACCCTTTTATATATTACTAGTAAGGAGGCACGTGCAACGCACGTGCCTGCTCCTTCTAGTTCTTGCGCATGTGGAGTTAATTCATACAATGTTCCTTCTAGTTCTTGTTCATGTAGAGTTAATTCAAACAATGAGATTCTTATTGTTTTATTACCATTTTAGATCTTTTAAGTAAAATTCAGGACAAATTTCAGAAAACTCCCTTTGAAGTCTAGCTGTTTCGCAGATGCCAGACCTAACTCTAAGAATGTCACAAAACCCTTTTTAAGTTTCAGGGTCCTCAGGAAACCCCCCTTAACATTAAAATGTCACATAACACCCTTATGGTTTCTAGATTCTCAGAAGACCCCTTCAATTTTCAAAGTTTTGCAAAAAGAAAAACCCTATAAAAGCATGAATCACGATTTTCGCTGGTAAAAATATCCCCTTGTGTGAATAAACTCATCTATTTAAAATTGTGGTTAATACTGCGAGGGGGTTTCTGATAACTCCTAACTAATGGGGGTTTTCTGATATTTTGGAAATATAGGAAGTTATCTGATAATCGTCCAAAATTAAGGGGTTCTCCGATTATAGCTAATAAATAAAGGCATAGGATTCGATTTCAATCTTATGGACAAGGTTCATCAAGAGCCCATAATGGGCCACATTTCCTTCACAAGAAAAGGAATCTAAAAAGTAGTGGATTTTGATTCTCAAATTTAGCCTTGATTTCCCAGTGGATTTTGATAATTGGATTATGGAGTGAAAATTATAAATTTATAGTTAATTGGCAAGTTAATCGCGTAAGATCCAAATCTTCACCAACTTACTTTTAAGCTTTTAACTTTTAAAAAAAGAATTGCCGATAGGAAGTGGTAGGAGAGTGCTAGCTTGCTAAAGTTCAGACCTCATATGATCTTAATTATTAAAACAAATAATAATAAAATGAAAATTATGATAACATGGGCTTCTCAAACTATTTAGTTAAAGCTCACAATAATAAGCTCAAAAATCTTGGACAGATCATATGCTTTTATTACCCAAGCAATCAAGTATGACGGCCAAGGCAGGAAATGACGAGTGTGGAGCGGTTGCAAAGTCGGGAGAGGCGGAGGAGGTAGTGGTGGAAAGGCAGGGAGAGGATTTGAGGTTCCCATGATAGAGGAGGGAGCAGCATGTGAGGGTGGTTAGGAGGAGAGGATAAATTTACAAATAGCAGGACTGGGGTAAAATTAGCTATTTAATGATTGAGAGTACTGATTGAGAGTAGGGAGGGAGGGGGGCAGAGCACAAGGAGATGTGGGGCTCACGGACATGTTACTTGTAAGATGTTTGAGGAGAGAGAGTGGGCCAGTGGGGAGTGGGGATTGAGGTATTGCTCACGCAAGAATCTCAGACGAAACTTGAACTGAACAGGGAAAGCCTTAGGCTTTTTATATATAGTGATATCATTATCATATTCTATCCTAATTAATTTTAATTATTAGGTATAAGCTTCAATTATCCTATCTAATCTAATTAAATGTACATAAGCTCCCATTTGATTTAAGTGTGTTAAAAATTATATTAAGTTATAGATAATTATTCAACCTCCACGCTCATCTCTGTAAATTAAAAAATAGAAAATCTCTAACTTACAAAATTTATTTACTAGAAAAAATAGATAAATATTTAAAATTTTGACAATCTAAAGATTTAAATTTGGTACCTAACAAGTAAAAACAAATTTTGAACTCTTTATCTTAGCATTTGTTTCTTGTTATATTTAAATTTAAAATAAAGATTATAGATGATATTAGGAAATATGCTCACCTCCTAAACTCTTTTCATAATTAAGGAGAAAAATATTAATTTTGAGTGAGTGACCAAGCTAGAAAATATTCAAAATCTATAGAATTTGCACAACGCTGTAGAAATACGCAAAAAGACATAATTTAAAGCTTTTATAAAAAAATTCAACCTACAAAATTAGTAGAAATATCCAAAATACTTTCAGAAATTTTATATTTTGCATGGAAATCCAGAAGACTTCAAAATATTGAAAATATTACAGAAATATCCTAGATTTTAGAAAATTTGCAAACAAATCCAAAAGAATTCCTTACATTTTAAATTATCCTAATTAATAAAATATCTTTAATATAATTTCATTGTGATTATGTTCTAATTAATTAAAATACCTTTAATAAGATACAAGCTATAGATAATTTTTAATCTCCACGCTTAACCATTTATCAAGAAATAATTACAACACATAAAATCTCAGAACTTAAAAACTTTATTTACTAGAGAAAATGTACAAATATTTAAGATTTCGACCATCTAAAGATTTAAATTTGGCACCTAACAAGTAAAAAATAGAAATTTTTATCTTATCATTTGTTTCTTTATATTTAAATTTAAAATAAAGATAAAAGTCGTTAGATGATATTATGAAATATTCTCACCTCCTAAATTACCTTTATAATTAAGTAGACAAATCATACCCTCTTTGAAAATGTGAGTTAAGAAAAATCTTTCCACATTAATATTACCCTTGACCATTTGGGATATTACATTCCAATCCTATCCTAAGTAATAATAAATCATAAATTTATTTTATTATTGCCAGTTTAAAAATAATATCTCCTTTATATATAAAGAATGGGATTTGGATATTATAATAAATGTACTAAAATTATAGGAAATGGAATTTTTTTATATGGGAAATTCAAATATTTGGAAAGACAGAGGTGGATGGTGTATGTTAGGTTGACTCGCGGAGATGTTTAGCCAACTTTTAATCCTCTCTCTACTCTTTTGGTGAAATGGTCATTTGGTTTGTAAATTTATTGCTTTCCAATTTTTTTGGTTTTCAGATTTCTTTTTCACTTTTTAGATTATCCTACATCTATATTTTATATAGTATTAGTATTTTAGTGTATAAGATGGGCACATGACACACAGACATAGAACAAGGCGTTATAGTTCAATTGTTAAAAAAACAGTGTAGACGTTGAAAATTGCTTATCAGTACTCGAGCAAGACTCGTGACGGTGGGCTGACAACCGGCGACCCATCCGACAACGTAACCCGAATCGCCGACGACGGATTACGCCGCGAAAACGATAAAGCGAAGTCGATTTAACGCATGAAGTGAGTTGGCAAGGCGCAAGTCAACCAAACGACGATCGTGGAATAAACCCGATGACGGTTTTAGATCGCCGAGATTCGACGAGGCGAAGTTGACTAAACTCAAACGCCGACGCAGATCTAATCAACCGTATTTAGTCCGCCAACGAAATGAACCGATCGAGCTCAAAGTCGATCGGATACGGACTCAAACACAACGGCGACATCACGGAGGAAAATTACACCGAAAACGGCGAAAATCCCGAAATCGGAGTTTGGTGGGCTTAAATGATCGAACCAACTCGAATACGCTTTAGTTTAGGTGGTGGTGCCCGCGTCGCATTCACTCGCCTTGGTCGGGTGCCGCCACCGCCTTTGGCCGCGGGCGCTGTCCCTTGGTCACAAGATTCACCCCCTCTTGAACCCTATAAATAGAGAGGAGGGTCTTCATTGTGGGACTGAGGGTTGGTACCGGGTCGACGCTGGATTTTTGAAGATCTTCGGCCAGAGCTCAGAGGCGGAATTCTTGAGTTTTGCGCACCAAGACTTAGGCGCGTGATCCCAGCTTCAATCGAGACAAGAGACAAGATCCGTGATTGAAGAGCTTGTCATCGTATCTATACAAAGCCAAAGCGGATTAAGGTAAGGTTTATCGATCGCCTCTAGACTAAGCTTCGCCTTAGTCTCGTGGATAGCCAGGATTTCTCCTAGTAGATCTCACCCGCCCCACATCCTCCTTCATGAGTGCGATCCCCGTGAGGCTTTGTTTCCTTCGGAACGAGCCCTCGATCCGTAGATCTAGCACCGATCCATCACGCCGCGCCTACTGACGAATAAAAAGTCCCCATCGTGCAAAGATCCACGCAGTTTGGTGATCCCGAAAATAGAGATCCTCGTGTTTGTTTAGGGCTTAAGTTGTAACCTAATTGATTCTTTCATTGTAAGACTTAAATAAAAGGCGCATCTTTTATTCTGAATTTGTTTGTAATTCCATAAAGGTGTAATGATTCAATTGCAATGGAAAAATCAGCAACTTTTCCGCCAACAAGTAATGACCACAAGGGAGCCAACGGCCAACGGCGAAGTCGTCATGTCGCAACCGGCGATTCGTGATCCCCATAGAGGAGGTCGAAGTACGAAGTTCGACCAATAGAAGTTCGAGGGTTACCTCCTCCTCGTCCAAGTCCAACTCCCCGCAAGTCCAAAATGGTCTCCATCGCAAGGAAGACCGGGCCTCAAATGCGAGGCAAGAGAATCCAACCCCACCGCCGCCAAGATCCGCAGTAACGGTGGTTCCCCGCCTAAAAGCCAACCGCAGAACCCCTATCCTGCAGGGTTACTCCGGCCAATGGCGCACGATTCTCTCAAAGAGAGCTCCGCCAGGCGACGCCGCCTGGCGAAAAAGCCACCAGCGATGGAATCAACGATCGGGTTCGCTATAAGGCGGATCTCGTGTCCGTGATTAACTCAAAGATCAAGTTCGAGATTGTGGCTCTGCTCTCCAAACCGCCAACCAACGCATAATGGGTTCAGTCAAACGGAACCGCTCTCTACGCCGGCGTTGATTCGAAGCCACAAGCACTCGGCGCAAGCACCGCTTTGTGCAACAAGCCCTCAAGTTGAAGAAGGAGGAGGTGGCCAAGAAGCCGCTGATAAGCCAAGTTTGAAGCCCAAGTCCGCCGACACTTCAACCACGCAATAACCCGGCGATCCAAGCCGAACTCTACCAGCCAATTCTCCCCCACTAAGCCTGCCATCTATCGGCCCAATCAGTTGCCTCGACGCCGAAGTTACCTCCTGGAGTCTACATCCAAACCTATGGCGGCCAACCCCTCGCCACGACTAGCTGTGCCAACCATTAAGGAATGCCTCGGTCCGCTGAGGGAACCACGTCACCTCTAATGTGGGAGGTCGCACCCACCTCAAGAAGGATGGAAAATTTCAAGATCTCCACCAACCGACTAAAAATCAAGTCCCAGAGTCCGCTGAAACTTCACCAGCCCAGCAAAGTCAAGACGAAGTCACTTTCGCAGCTTTGATGAAACAGTCCGCCCTCTGGAAGGAGACGCCACCGACGACAATGACGCGTATATTCGAGAGATCGTGGTCAACGACGGGTTGCCGGGGCCATGCCGACGAAGCCGCATCACCACGTCGGGGTACAAGGAAATCTCAAGAGTTCCCCAACCGACAGAGCCATGCATATGCTCCAAGATCATCAAGGCAAGGTTTCTTGAGTGCAATTGTCAAACGTAAGATCCGGCGTCGGTCTTCCAGACACTCACCTTCAAATGCCGACCTAGGTCAAGGCGATTCAGAAAAACAACAACAAGCAATGAATTGCCGTGAGGTTACTAACAACATGATCGCAAAGAACCGTCAGTCATTGTGCTATTCCCCAACAAGATCGCAAATGCTAACTCGCTTACGGTCCGACTATTCGACCATTCAATTATGACAAGCTTTTGAGAGGGCTACCCTAAGATGAAGTATCGGATGTCGGCTCACCGATGGCATCCGACAACATGCCTCTAGCAGGACAACCACAAGAGGCACTCATGATGCGACTAATCAAATGGCCAAAATGCTAGATGAAACCTTAGCCAAACAGAGAGGAGAACTTCAACCGAGATGGATATGGCCATGCACATGAAAGAGCCGCATGACCAATGCATCCAAGCCCCACAAAAACACCAAGGTGAATCAAGTCGCCGATCGACGCTGACCAAACGGATAGTGACACGCATCGAAGATGAACTTCGTGATGCTAATGGCAACCCCGATCCGCATCGGGTGGCCCGAAGAATGCCAGTGGTAACACCGCTGTCTACCTAGAGTGAGAAGATAAGAGAACTCGAGCAAAATCAATTTTGATTTCACCAAGAGGTGAAGAAGACGGTATTCCTTGCCCCTATCCAAGGGAGTGGAATCTATCCGATCCCGGTTCAACCGGATAAACTTCACGCCGCTCGACTCGAAGGGTTCACCTACTCAACACTTGATTTACTTCAAGTCACACCTTAGTCATTTCGCAATGAGCCCTGATGGTTCTATTATTCGCCGGACCTTCGCGGGCCGCCGATTGTACCGCCGTCTCAAACCGGAGAGCATTCGCAATGGACAACATGGAGACCAGCTTCCTTGCCAACTTTTTCGACGATGATACCGGCATCGATCGAACATTGCTCGACGAAGCAAAGGATCGAGAGACGGGGATACCTTTGTCAAACGGTTCAAGAACAAGCATGAATTGTCGAGACCCAATCATGGAGGAATTCATTCTCCAAACCCGCCAATAATCTCTCCCTCGATGTGCTCGAAGCAATGGGAACGGCTTCATCCAAAACGGAAGGATTTGAAAGTTCGCGAGAGCAGCCGAAGATTCCTTAAGAGGAAGAAGGCGGAAAAGGACGAACAATCCAGAAATGCCAAGGCACTTTGTCCGCCCTGAGGTAAGGTTCGCTATTATGGACGCCAATCACACGTCAACTACAACCGTGAAATAGGCCGCAGCGAATAGGCACCGCAGCCGCAGCAACCTAATGGCGTAACTCCAAACCGTAAGCCTTCCGTTCGAGGTTTCCAAGACTTACTCATTCAAAGACATGAGGTTCCGTATTTTGGTACCTCTGAGAATAATAAGATCCAATTGCCCCCATTATAAATCAAGAGGAGGCAAAGAAGGTTACTTGATCCTAAGCACCGCTTCATCATATAGAGCAAGGCATCACCCAACGAAGTCATGTTATCATCTCGGACAAAATCCGTGCCCCGATCGATGTCAGGTACACTCCAAAGCCCTCTAAAGAAAAGAAGCGTGGTTTAACGCAGCTTCCATCAACTTCGGCCTGGCACTTTGGATTGGTTTCAACCAACACCGGTAAAGGTAGGAATGAAGATGGTGAACGATGATCCTCACCGACAATGTGAGAAGGGACTCGCACGATACCACAACGAATGGCTAAATCCTTGTCCACCCCATTTGTCGGAAGATGATCGCTGACCGCTTCTTCATCTAAAAAGAAGTCTAAGGGAAAAGGCAAGTCATTTCATGCCGCTTAGGCAATTCCGCAGAAGGATGATGAAGAAGTGGCGACTTTCCAACTTTCTCAAGAGGATCAAGTCTTCGCTACCGTGAGCGACACGCAATACAACTACAAGTATCCCAAACTCCAACCCAAATGCAAAGACATCAAGGAGCCGGGGTCGACAACTCCTCTCACCCGCGTGCGTAAGTGCGCACAAAGAAACGGTCAGTCAAAGAGAAAGTACTGGCACGTAAGAAAAACGTACCAAGTCCAGAAGTTCAACTCTCGGCATCCCGATTCAATCGCCTCGACAGGGTGCGGATAACCGAACCTCGAAGCTCTCCATACCATGTCATGGCCCAATTGGCTAACATCCCGCAAGGATAACTCTCACGAAGCCCGACCGCCAAAGGAAACCTGAAGCCCTACAAGAGGCCTCCGGCCGATTCTCAAGTATTCCTAACTCGATCCACCGACTCGACGGAGCCCAAGACAACAATGCAACCTGGCAAAGACCGCATTGCCTTTAACGGCGAAGATATGCATAAAGAACTCAAAACATGACAGCCATTTTACTTTACTTGGTATATTGGTTCCAAATAGGTTAACAGATCCAAGTTGATCCGGGCCACGGAGCATCATGCCCCCCGCTTCCATGAACCATCTCTATTCCTACCAAGAAGTCGCATCAACCAGCATAGAATCCACGGATTTAACACCGGTCTCGCCACTTTGTAAAATCCCGTTAAGTGCCACCGGGATTTAAAGTCCAAGTCACTTGTTATGTGATTGATGCAGACTTCTTATAACTTGTTATTGGGACGGCCTTAGATCCATATAACAATGTTATAGTCCTCGACTTTCATCGTCTAAAATATGTAGACACAAATAATGAAGTTAAGACTATGGTCGCGATAAGCAACCGCTAAAGGAATGGAGAGTTACTTCAATCGACTCTCCCCTATTTGCAATGAGTCCGACATCGAACCATCGCCCAAGGCACTGGACAAGGTGAAGAAGTCGACACCGGCCCGCTTGATTACGATGGTGGTTTTATTATAAAATTGTATCGCCAGAATCAATCTTGACAATGGGGAATCGTCTTGATGAAAATTGTAATTGCAACTTGTCGACAAATCAATAAAAATGATTTAGAGTACTCGCTTTGTCTTTTGTCGATGTGATTACAGTGATTATATGATGACCCCGAAGTTACATTTACCAACTCCGCCATCTTGTATAATATAGAAGCAGCCCGAGACTCTTTCGAACAACACTTGTCATCCCAATAAGATCGTGGTGAAAAGGACTGGCTACGTAAAAGGAGACACGGTTCCAATGTCAATCATTTCTTAGAGGAAGATGTAGATGACAACGAACCTATACTCCACACGCTCGGATATAGTCCAAATCGGATATCATGAAGAAGTGGGGTACAACTGGCCCAAGGGTTCTGCTTCTGACGAGGTCTCGAGTCCGCCCCAAAGCTGATACATCCCAAAAGGAAAGCCTGGACAACTATTACTCGCTTAGAAGGATTGGGATATGAATCCTCCTCGAAGATGAATGCTCGGTTGATCGACAATCATCTACCCGATGAAGGAGACTCGACACCGTCCGGATTCTTCCCATTGGGATTCGACGACTTTCGAGAGGCTTTTAAGGCCTTGATGTCAAATATGGCTACAATGACCCTACTACTATTGAGGATGATGAAGATATGCCAACATGGGAAGACCCATGGATTCATCAACTCAAAGAGCAGTTTGGGGATAGGTTCGAGCAAAGAGAACCCCCACTAAAGACGAGGTAGTCCAAGTCAATATGGGTGATGAAGAGCACCCCAAGCTTATAAACATCAAGAGCGCCTTCCTCGAGGAAAAGAAAGAATTGATCGCCTTATCGTGGAATAATTACGCGGTTCACCGAGCTACGAGGACATGCCCGACTGACTTAATGTAGCAAACATCGCCAATATCAAAGTGGATGTCAAACCCGGTAAACAACCACAAAGACGTTTCGCCCTCGATTATGCGCGATTATCGATCGAAGTAAAAACTTATAGAATCGGTTTCATCAAGGAATTCAACATCCGATTGGTGGCAAACATCGTCCCCTATGATGAAGAAGAACGATTCATTAGAATCAGGTCGACTACGAGATCCGAACGTCACGCCTAAAGGATGATTTTCCTTCCGGACACCGACGCCATTGTGGATAACACGCCCGGTTTCGGAAGGATGTCATTTATGGATGGCTTTTCTAAGTTACAATCAAATCAAGATGCACCCCGATGATGCCAAACAATACAGCCAGTACATCTCTAAGATATTCTCGCTATACGCCATGCCGTCGGCTCAAGAACGCAAAGAATGTATCAACGAGCAATGATGAAGATTTTCTAGGATCATCTCCCAAAACTAGCTCAATGCTACGCCGACGACTTGGTTGTGAAAAGTCGTGAACAAGAGTGATCATATCAAAGATCTCAGAACGTGTTTGAGCTCATGCGAGCCCACCACCTAAAGATGAACCCTCGCCAAATCCTTCCTTGGGATGTCCAAAGGGCAAGTTCCTCGGCTTCATTGCCACCAATAAGGGCATCCATGTCGATCCCGATAGGTGAAAGCGATTCAAGATTTACAACCTCCAAGAAATCAGAGAGCTCAGTTACAAGGGCTGATTGGTCTATATCCCATGGCTCATATCAACTTATCCGGGAAGTGCTACCATTCTCAAAATTGAACAAGAAGGACGGTCGCTTATTTGGGACGACGCTGCTAAAAAGACATTTGAAGAGATCAAATCGATTCTGTTAAACCACCGCTTCGTCGCACCGCTAGCCGAAAGCCGCTCTGATTTACATCAAGGCTAACTGATGACTCCATTGAGTGCCTTACTTGCGCGAAGACGACGACCACGGTCACAAATGCAAGATACTACCCGAGCCGTAACATTAGTCGGCAAGTGCTGAATCTCGATATCCGATGGTTGAGAAGTGCCTTCCATTAGTGTTCGCAATTCGAAGATGCGACTATTTAGCCTTGACAGTATTAATTTATGTTATCTCCAACGTAAACCGGGTCCTAATATTTATGACCCGTACCGCTTCCATGAGTCTGGCGCTTTAAATGCCTTTTCTCTTGTCCCAATATGACTTGCACTTCAAACAATAGAAGTCGGGCCAAAGGACAAGCGATGAGCATTTCGGTCGCTAACCCGACAACGGAAGCGTACTGAAGCAATGATGAACTACCCGATGAAGTCCACGGTCAACACTACATCGCACTCAACAAATATGACGGGCTATTTGAGCTTCTCGCTACCACGTGGCAGTGCCCCGGATGTTCTTAAGATCTCCACCGAGTCTGAGTTGTCTTTAGTCCGAAAACATGTCATGCCCCGAGCCTATTCACTCACCCAACCGTGTCCAATAATGTGGTCAATATAACGCTACTTATATCGACTTAGTTTCCAAGGAACTGGGTCAGCATCTCAAGCTGCATTGCGACTCGCAAGAATCCGATAGTCAAACAGATCCCGGAGACTACGGTTAGGAATCCGATCTAGTTCCCTTATCACCAGGTAGCCATTGAAATGGCGGACTCATTCAAAGAGTTCTTCATCAATATATAACTTCAGAACGCTTATGCGATGCATCAGGCGCGAAGATCGCTTAGCACAACCTCCGACCGAAAGCAACTAGTTACTGGCCAGACTCATCAAATTGCTGTACCAATATGTGATAAGGTACAAGAAGACAAGGGGTAGTTACCAAAGAGGTATACATGACCAACCAAATTGGAGCCCCGAGATCGGCGCTTTCCTATCATCGACTATGTCTTGCATGGTATTCTCGCTGTAAGACGCCAAGGAGAGAGAATCAATCCTAAGAGCTCCAAGATTCTTTTACAACACGTAGACCCGCATGTTATATCGCCGAGGATATGATGGTCTTCTACTTCTGCCTTCAAACAAAGAGGCGAAGAGGTCCTTCTGAAGCACATAAGGTGAATGTAGTGCACACCAACCTGGTCCTAAACTCTATGATCGTGATCGAGAATGGGCTACTGCCAACAATGATTAACGACAAGCTGCGACGCCGAATGCCACGGTGTCGATTCACACTAACTATATGCATCGCCTCTAGAGCAATTGTATCCTTCGGCTACATCCCGCCATTAGAGACATGGGGAATGGACGCTAGAAGTCCCATTTTTCCTCCGCTTACCAAAGCATATCGGTTTATTCTAGCCGATCACCGACTACTTCTCCAAGTGCCTCAAGCAATCCCGCTAAAAGAAGTGAAAACGAAGTAGCTTATCAAGTTTATTAAACACCATGTCATTTACCGACACGATGTCCCAAGACGAATCGCATGACAACGGTCCTCAATTCATCGCCAATTCCTTCATCGCGTTTGTGAGAAATTTAAAATCCAAGACGCCTCGCCAACCTATAATCCGGTAAAATGACGATTTGTATGCTCAACAAGACAATTATCAGTTCCGCCAAAACTTGTGAAGAATAAATGCCAGACCGGACGATAAAACCGAGAAGCACTCGGGCATGGCACGACCGCGTATCGCACTTCAACCGAGTGACCCCATACCTCGGCCTACCGTGAAGCGCTCTTTCCGCCGAGATCCGTATTCTATCACTTCGACGCCCAAATCCGCATTGACGATCGAGGAATAGCATCAAAAACGCCTCAAGAGCTCGAGATATTGATGAAAAGCTTGGAGGCTCAACAATGCATTGAGTCTCTACCAAGCGAGGATGTCGGTATTTTCAATAAGAAAGCAGCAGGAGTTTCAAAGAGGAGATTCGTCCTCACGCCTCGATTTAATCCATAATTTCAACCCAAAAAAGAAAGGTACCAACCTAAATGGAGGGGCCGCTTATAATAGAAACGGCTCTACTTAATGTGCATATCGCCTTATCACAATGTAACGGCGACGGCAATTAATGTTAATAAACCGAAGTTCCCCAAAAGTACTATCCTTAGTACATTCAGATAACCCATTTGATGGGAAGCTCGTGGAATATTTCACCCATTTTCCTTGAGGATAACCCTCAAATTACTTTGTTTTCCTCTCCAGTTCCTCACCGGATCAAATTCATTGACTGGTCCACTAAAAGATCTTTCTCGATCCAAGCTATCTAACCTTTTCAAGATTCTGAGTGGAGACCCTACTTAGTTTCTTTTTGGGAAATAGAATACATTCTCTTTCCCACATTGCACATCACATTCATCTGAGATAGAATACATTCTTCCTTCCGGCAAGAGATAGAATACATTCTTCCCTTGTCAGAGATTCTCTGAGTGGAGATCCCACTCTAGTTTCACAATTCAAGATTCTCAAAGTGAGATCCCACTTTTAGTTTCTTCCACCGAAAACAGACAAAAATCCTTCCTTTCAACACCCAGAGATAGAATACATTCTCCTCCTCTTGTCTTAGATTCTGAGTGGAGATCCCACCTAGTTTCACCTTTCAAGATTCTCAAAGGAGATCCCACTTTTAGTTTCTTCCACCAAAACAGATAAAAATCCTTCCTTTCCAACACCCTGAGATAGGAGACAAGATCCTCCTTCTTCTCCATCAATAAGAGATAGGATACAAAACCTTCCTCTTATTTTGAATTCGCAGTTTTCTGGAGATTGACACAAAACCTTCCTCTCCACCTACAAGAGATAGGATATAAACCTCCTCTTTGTTTCGATTCGCCCTTACCCTAGATAGGAGATAAGATCCTCTTCCTCCTTCAGAAGAGATAGAATACATTCTTCCTCTCCTGCTTTAAATTTGATTTTACCCTAAAATAGGATATAAAACTTCCTTTCCACCTTCGGAAATAGAACACATTCTTCCTTTCCCACATCAATCATTCTTCTTCCTGCTCGGCCATTCTCCCATAAAAGAAGACACCAAGATTCATCTTGGGGCATTTTATCCCAAGCCTAAGAAGGGATAAAGCCAACGCCTACCACGCTGCTCTGCTTAGTCTTTCTCCCATTGAAGAAGACACCTGAGTTTGATTCGGGTATTTTATCCTAAGTCTAAGGGATAAAGCCAACTTACCACGCCGGTTTAGTCTTTCTCCGATTGAAGAAGACACCGTAATTTAATTCGGGTATTTTATCCTCGCCTAAGTAGGATAAGCCTATGCCTACCGTGCATTGCCTAAGCATTCTTAACCGCTCGTAGTCTATTCCCGTAAAGATGACAAAGCCTACGATTCAACATCGTAGCATTAAGTCTAAGAGAGTTTCATTCTTTTAGCACAATGTCACACGAGAACGGACTTGGATAATCTACATGCTAGCCCAACTCAAACGTAGTTGGTAAAGGCTAATCAAACCTGAAGGCTAGGGTGGCTAATAACCTTAAAGCCAACGCCACACGCTGCCGGTTAGTCTCTTACCAGAAAAGATGACAAAGTCTATGTATTTAAACATCATAGCATTAAGTCTAAGAGAGTTTTATTCTTTTAGCACAACGCCACGCAGGAACGGATTTAGACAATTCGCACGCTTAGCCTAATTCAAACAAGAGTTGGTAAAGGCTAATCAAACCCGCTGATGGTCGAGGGTTTGCCAAAATCCTATGAGTATTATGGTTAATTATTTCACGAAGCAAAAGAATCATAATAAACAATAAAAGGAACAAATTTTATTCAATTAAAGGAAAGATAAATGGAGCTACAATTATTCAAACATCAAGTCTATGACAAAAGATTTGTTATTCTAGCCGACAGCTTCATCACTATAAGCCCGTGGAGTTCTCCCAACTCACCAAAGACTCCTCATCGGTATTCAATGTCTTTGTGGTTGCCTCCTCAAGATCAACCACCGCTTTGAAAGCTCGATTCCTTAGACGCTGACGGTGAGAGCCTCTTCCTTGTTGGCCCTTGTCACCCAAACGCCATGTTTCTTTTCCTCCGCTGAGCCCTCTCCCGAAGCGCTTATCCTCTCTTCACTCGGCCGTAAATAAGAGTTGAGGTGGCTTAGAGAAGAAGATTCTTCGCGACAATGGTCTAACTGATCCACTGATTCTCTCAAGATCCGACTTCGAGCCCAATAAAACACGAAAGCATCGCTACCATGCCTCTAAACGCTGGCCGGTTCGAGCAGCCTACATATGAGGAAGCTCCACCGCCTGCTAGCTTCTTGTAGTCTCCGCTTTCTCCAGATGAGCGAGGTCGTTAAAGAATGGCTCGAGCCACCAGATAACCCATATCCCGATCAAGGCCGTCCGGGATCAAGCAATGGCCTCGAATCGATGAAGAGAAAGCCCGCCATGGAGAACCTTTTCGATCACCGTGTTCACCAAGGAAAAGAACGAGCCGCATTTCCAAACAGATAATAAGACGGATGGATCTTCATCCAAAGATCACCGCCAAATCATGGAGTCGAGATGTAGGCTCTACCTAAACAAAAGAGGACCTTAGAATCTTCAATTAAAGATTGGCTAAGACATACTCGCTAGAGGACTTTACTGCCTCCTTCAAAGATAGTTTCGTGGATCGGGCGAAGCCCATCGAGGAGTACCTATCCCGAGTACTATCTATGGCAGCTGACCCCTCAGTGTGCTCATCTATCTCAGCAGTCGCCATGGTAGCTGATTCTGAGAAAGCAGCGGGAAGAGGAGTGCCTGCCACTACATAAAAAGAAATTCTCAGGCCCTTTAAATTATAGTAGTATTAGCCAAGGGGTCGGTCCTATAATTAGCCAAGGAGAAAATTCATACCTTCCTCGGGGATTGTGGCTTTGGGTAAATCTTCACCAAGAGCATCGCCATCCTATGATAAAGCTGCCAGAGTGCATCATCCATGGAAGTGTTGTCGATAAACCAGCTTCCAAAGTCTTCCATTGAGAAGTCCGAAAAAGAAGGCATTAGGAAAACTAATGCAACTAAGAGTAATGTAACAATAGGTAAAGCTACTTACTTCCTACAAATGAGTTAACTCTCTTAGTCTCGTTCATTTGTCTCCCCGCATTTCTCTAAAAGAGCAAAAAGCTTAAGAGGCAATTAGAAGGGGAACACCGAGTCGCTTAATTCCCCGTGATTTGCCATCTAGAAGAGGAATTATCGATGTTAGATGTATTCCGACTTCATCGGTCCTACATTGGTATTTCGCCTCCGCCATAGTTCAATATTTGTTGAGTAAAACTTGGCTCAAAGATGAGTAGAACTAGGCCCAGTAATCATGGTGAGGAAAATCAAAGCCGTAATCATAATCTCTAAAACCCCCGCATGGAAACGAGAAATGTCGGCCTCAAAAGCCAAAAATTTAAAAAATCGATTACATTACGTGAAGTGTTACTCCACACCGACCGATCATCATGGTCAAGTCTATATCAAAGGACCGAGGATTCACGCCGAAGTCTTATGGGCTAACTTCTTTCGCTTAACCCTCGAGAAGGTCGAATTCTTCTTCAACATTTTCCTCAAAACTCGCTGAATGAGAAATCCAATAGAGAGGATGAGAAAATGAAGGGGAAAAGGAGAGAGTACCGAGATTCTTCTCATAAACCGCAGCTTCGCTGGTCCTTCCTAAAGTCCTGGCCGAAGTTGTGGAACTCCTCCCCGGCCTCGCCTGGCCGATGAGGACGGCGCTCCTCCGAGCTTGAGCTGCATCTTGAGTGTTCGAGTGTCGGCTCGCAACGATGCTTCAGCCACCAAATTTGAGATAGCCCTCACAGGACCGACTCATTAGCTACTAATAGCCAATCGAATAAAGGAATGTCGACTCTACCGACGGCCCGAGCTCGTAGATCAATCTAGCCGCATATCCCGCTAACGCCCACAACCAAGCCCGGCCATCCACAAGTCCACCACGAAGTTCGAAACTGTTCGATTCCCAACATAAAGTTGGTCGTGAATCAACCGCAAGCAAAACGGCAGGAAGATAAGGCTCAATGAAGCATTCTTCCTTTACTCTGAAAGTGAGATACCCCGCCCGATGTTCACTAGCCAATTGAAGCAGCCTAATGTCAAGTGAAGTCCGCTTCGCCTTCAAACCTCTTCGACAATCAAGGACTCACCATATTGACCGAGAATCGGGAAGCATCCGAAAAGATCCACCTCTCAGAATCAAGACTGCTTTCTTGACCTCAAGAAAGCCGCCTTTCCATTTGCACCTCTACCAACCAAAGAAAGGAGTGGACGACCATAAACCCTAGTATGACATCATATCGTGACGCTGAAAGACCGCCTGCCATCAAATAGGTGTATGGAAGCTCTACTGACGGAATGAATACGAGATGAGGGCTCATCCTTCCGAGGAAACGCCCGCTATATGTCGCAATCCACGGTGAATATTGGCCACCATCACCTAAGGAGAGAGAGTTCCTTTGTGGGCAAGTCAATTGCGTGATAAAGGACCTCCAAAGGTAAGGCATCTCCAGCTTGATATGGAATCACGCATTTTTAGCCGCATTGCAAGATAGCCTACAGAAGAGTTGTCGGTTGAATAGGCTTCACCGCATGCCATAGAAAGGTTGCAAACTTGGTCCCCGGGGAAAACCGCCTTTGGCATTGCCGAGTGTGTAGGAGTTAGCACCGATCTCTTGATCAGCCATTAATTGTCAAGGAGTGAGCGTGATGCCACATATTTTCACCAGACTATCCTCCGCGCTTGAACAAGTAATTGGCAAACTGCTTCGTGCTCACTTGTGATTTCTTTTGACATGAGGTTCGATTGGGCTAGAGCTATATGATAATGACATGTGAGATCCCATAAAGTGGTGTAACGGTCCGGTGTGCACCTTCACCGACTCAACTCCCCGGTTCGAGGGAAAGTACTCCGACACAAAGATCTTCCCATGGGTAAACCTCAATCTCGACATCTCATGTAAAGCCAGCCCCAACTCACCGCAGGTTTGGTGAAAACGATTCGAAGTCCGGATTGTAGAGCTCAAATAAGGTGAAGAAATGGTTGCACCGATCGGAAGGCCGACATGGTGGCACTAATCGCTAAATACAGCCGCAAGCACGAAGTTCTTCATCCCACCGATTATGACATAATTGGTCGCTAATTCACCAAGGTTCATCCGACGAGTGAACCTAGCCATAAAATCTATGGTCGGATGACGATCTCTCGCCCAACTTCGCAAGACGGTTCTTCAAAGTCGGCAAGAATGAAAAGCTCATCACGAGGCGGTGTCTAATCCCATAACCTGTGGTGAAGGCCGATGATGCATTCCCCGCTGGAACCCGAATCGGCCGCGGGTAATGAACCGCAGCGGATATGATCATGCTCCTCGATCAATCGCCAGACATACGGGCGCGGTCACGCCGCGGTACCAAATCGCACGCTGAGAGTTGACGAGGTATCCGGGATATATAAAGCCCTCCTCGCCCTGTCTAGCCACCGCCGCCTTGATAAAAGTTGTATCCCGATCGCTAATGAGTCGCCAACGATAATTCGCCTTTTCGAAGGGTTGAGTAGAGCCGGTGTCTTTCACAAGCGCGACGGTGACCAGAGTCCGAATGCGAACTCCCCAAGTACAGCCCAATAGTCTCCTCACTGGCGTATCGATAATCGAGGTGAAATGAAAATAGCGGATCGCCATACATGGAATAGTATTCACTATGGGCCCATCAACCGCCTAAGGTGGAAACACTGAGGGATAATCAACCGCAATGGAAAACATTCAGCTATTAAAGGTAATATAGGCGCTGAATTCATCTTATTACGATTGAGTCACGACTTATATGGGTAATGACGATTTATCCGGATCGAAAATTCGAGAATGCCAGATATCGTCGATAAACAAAGCGATAATATATCCCGCTCTACGAGTACGGATACAATAATAAATCGCCCCATTAAAGATCTTGAGACGGGTGATGACCAAGGTAACCATCTTCAAGGCCAACCCCACAAAGGAGGATCTCGCCTTCCCAATCGCTTCACAAAGGAGAACGGCGGACGAATATGTGTATGCATGAGAAGATAAACCACCTTGAAGCCAATCCCCACAAAGGAGGATTCTCGCCTCCCAATCGCTTCAATGGCGAGAACGGCTGGGTGTAACGGTATATGCATGAGAAGATGGTAACGCCTCACCAAATAACGAGGGAGGCGCGGCTCACGCCGCTGCGAGCCGATCGCCCTCGCTACAGACCTCCGCTGGCGACATCGTAAACCGCAAAAAGAGGACAAAATAAAGTCGATATGCAGCTTGAAAAATCAAAGAATTCAAAAAGAGACCGCTTGGTCAGGTCGCGGGTCGCCGCCATGACCGAGGCACCAACGAGTGCCTCGCTCAACCGGAACCACTCCAGCGCCGGCCGAGACCGAAGCCAGTGCCCAGCGCTGGTCACGACCGTGATTCGGCCTGCCTTCTCGCCATTGCTCACGCCAATCGCATGCACCGACAAAACAAAAAGAAAAAAAGAGAAGAGAAAAGAAAGAGAGAAAAAAAGAAGAGAAAGAAATTGTAAAAGCCTCACGATGTACCTCTATAGTTTGAGAGAGACGAGACGCACGAAGCAGATGAAACAAGAGGGAAAAAAAGTCGAGAAGGGGCTACGCCTAGGTCGTAACAAAAGAGAGGAGATGGGCTTATAACAATCCCTAATGAGGCCCAAACCAATTCTAATTAGGACTCAAATCAGCCCCTAATAAGGAGTCCCACTAGAACCTTATCCGATGCCAAAACAAGGCTAAATCAGCCCGCACTGGCCTTCTCTCCCCACACATCCGGTGGACGCAACATATTTCCAAAGAAGATTATTGTCCCATGAAGGCCGCCAAGTTCGGTTTAATTCGATATTTCTAATCCTACTCCAATTAGGAACACTAGTATAAACCGTTTCCTAATTCGCCGAGAAGTTCCCTGAGAATATTTCCACAAAACATACTTAGGATAACTCGATGAACGCCATAAAGCGGAAATTATATCGACGCCAATCAACGCTGCCTAACTTACCCAATTAGGAACACGAGTATAAATTGTTTCCTAATTCGCCGAAGTTCCCTGAGAATATTTCCACAAAACATACTTAGGATAACTCGATGAACGCCATAAAGCGCGGAAATTATATCGACGCCAATCAACGCTGCCGCTTATCCTACTCCAATTAGGAACACTAATATAAACCGCTTCTAATTCGCCGAGAAGTTTCCTGAGAATATTTCCACAAAAATATACTTAGGATAACTCGATGAACGCTTCATAAAGCGCGAAATTATATCGATGCCAATCAACGCTGCCGCCTAATCCTACTCCAATCAGAATATAAGTATAAACCATTTCCTAATTTTCGTCGAGAAGTTCCTGGAGAATATTTCTATATTTTTAAGGATAACTCGGCAACCCTCAATTTCCTCCCACTGTAATATCCCAAAAAGGAATAACTTGACGAGGCATGAAAATCATATTGACACCGACAACGGTCTAGTCTCAAGAAATTCTCCCACTGTGGATAATCATATCCCAAGAATGGTCAACGCCGCCGCACTCGCCATTGAAGGCTAGGACGCGTCAACGCGGTCGCGACTCACGCTGAAGGCCAAATTCCACATATTTCGACGCCAATCAATGCATCGCAATAAGAATTCCCACCAACGGAGGAGTCTCAGTTGGGTGGTCAATTGAATGACACCACCAACACGAAGTCAATAACAAGTGAGCTCAACCGCCTACCGAGATTCCACAACGGCCGCAATAAATGCAAAGACTGCAACGCCTATCCTATAAAGCACCGAGAATCTCGGGAAGGATTGAGGAATCAAAATATCAAGCTATTCTTAAGAATAAATTCATCTATCGACTCGGTCGAGATCTCGACAACGGTCGACAAAAATGCAAGATCGCGATACTTTCAAAGAACCTACAGCACCGGAAAGACCGAAGGAGTGGAGAGATCAAATGCCAAGATCATTCACAAGTCCTATCACACCAATCGAAGGGTGAAGGGTTTCATCATATCCAAAGTATCCTGCACTCGCCAAAATCAGACCGGTGACACTTTGGAGGTATCCCAGACGCTAAAATTGCTTATCAGCTATTCGAAGCGACTCGCGGACGGTGGGCCGACAACTAACCACTCCATCCGACAACGCCCAATCGTAATCGCCGACGACGCATTACCGAAAACTCATAAAGCGAAGTCGACTAACGCGATGAAGTGAGTCTAAGGCTACATGTCAACGTAAACGACGTGATCGGGAATAAACCCGGCGACGGTTTCGATCACCAGATTCGACGACGAAGTTGACTAAACTCAAATGCCAACGAGACTAAATCAACCGTGACTAGTCCGCCAACGAAATGAACCGATCGAAGCTCAAAGTCGATCGGATACGGATCAAACACAACGGCGACATCACCGAGGAAAATTACCGAAAACGGCGAAAAATCCCGAAAATCGGAGTTTGGCGGCAAAACGACGAACCAACCCAACCAAGGCTTTCGCCGGTGGAACGGCCAGGTCGCACCACTCGCCTTGCCGGCGGCGCTGCCAAGACCGCCACCGTGGCCTTGGCCGCTGTGGTGGTCCTTGTCGCTGCTTATTTCACCCTCTCCTCTTGAACCCTATAAATAGAGAGGAGGGGGTCTTCATTATGGGATCTGAGGGTTGGAAATTCGCCGACGTTGGATTTTTGAAGATTCGCCAGAGCTCAGAGGTCGGAATTCTTGGAGGCAGTAGCAAGACTTAGACGCATCCGAAGCTCGATCGAGACAAGAGACAAGATCCAGATCTTGAAGAGCTTGCCGCATCTGCATCTACACAAAGTCAAAGGACATAAGGTTTATCGATTCGCCTCTCTAGACTAAGCTTCGCTTAGTCTCGTGGATAGCTACGTGGATTTCTCCTAGTAGATCTCACCGCCCCGCATCCTCCTTCGCGGAGTGCGATCCCCCAGAGGGCTTTGTTTCTTCAGGAACGAGCCCCAGATCTCAGAGATCTAGCACTGGATCCGGACACGCCACCACCTGACTAATAAAAGTCCCCAGACAGTAAAGATCTGAATAATGCTTGTGATCCCAAAAATAGAGATCCTCGTTTGTTTAGGGTTTAAGTTGTAACGGCACTGATTCTTTTCATTGTAAGCTCCTAAATAAAAGGCGCATCTTTTATTCTTGAATTTATTTGTAATTCCATAAAGGTGTAATTGATTCAATTGCAATGGAAAATCAAGAACTTTCCCTCACAACAAACATGGTTTGTTAGGTTATTTTATGTTGATATTTTCAATTACAAAGGCATATCCATAGTTTTTTTCATGAGCTAAGTCATTTAATGAGATTTTGTAAGTCTCTTTGTTGATGCTATGGATCACATAGTCAATTGATTAGTGAAGTGAGTGATTAGGGTCCGCTAACTTCTAGATGTTCGGCTCGATATCGCTTAATGCCACCGCATTACGAGAAAATTGAGAGGTTGGGATTAGATTCCCCGGTGGTTCCTCCGACGATCAAGTTAGTTAATCTTGAGTGGGAAAATATAAGTGAAGTGAGCTGACTGTTCTTTAGCTCTGTGGGTGAAAATTGCAATTCAATTGCTTACCTGCGTTTGCAAATAGCTCCCATATTTATAGGAGTAACATAGGGGTAGTTTCGTAACTTTGACCGAGTGCTAGCTGGCTGCTGAGTCGATACTCGCTTCACAGGTGTCGGCCGCCAAGTGGATAAGGTCACTTCGGCATTCAATGTGAAATGACAGGGGGCACGTGGTCCAACGTGTCTTAAAGATCTTTGAGCATGGAGAATTGATGGCTCGACCAAGATTCGATGCGATAAGATCCTCGAAGATTCAAAGATGCAAGATTCCAAGAAAGGATTACTTCCTACTAGACATGGAATCTCACTCGCTAAGGAAATGTGTCCTAAAACTAAAGAGGAGATTGAATATGTTAGAAACATACCATATGCCTCGGCAGTTGGTAGTTTGATGTATGCTATGTTGTGTACTAGACCTGACATAGCATATGTTGTTGGCCTTGTAAGTAGATTTCAATCCAATCCTGGTGAGGAACATTGGACTGCAGTGAAAGCCATATTTAAATATTTGCGTAGAACTAAAGACTATTATTTAGTTTATGATGCAAATGACATGAGCATTGAAGGATATACTGATTCCGATTTCCAATCCGATCCGGATGATAGAAAGTCTACATCTAGATATGTTTATATCATCAATAATGATGCTTTTAGTTGGAGAAGTGTTAAGCAAAATGTCACCGCTGATTCTACAACCGGCGTAATATGTAGCAGAAGTGAAGCCAAAAGAAGGAGTATGGATAAATAAGTTTGTCTCGGAGCTTGGCATAGTTCCTAGTAGTGTATTTCCTATTCCATCGTTTCGCGATAATAGTGGAGCTTGTAGGCTTGAAAATACTTACAAGATCCCCGAACCAACTCGCGGACGAAGTCGGGCTAATGACAACCCATCGGATAATACTGACGTCGAATCGCTGAGACACGTAACCCGACGGCAAAACCCACGGGCCACAAGCACTAAAACCGACTTGAGCGACGATCGATTTCAACCGTTGAACCGAACAAACCAAGAGTTAGTCCCGAACCAAATACGACGGAATCTAAGTCCGGGAAGACTAAGAGTCGTAATAGCGTGACCTAAGCCCTAAGATGGAGAAAACGGCTAAACGGCGAAAACGGCGAACCGAGGCCACATGATCGAAGTTACTCTACCAAGTGGCCGAGGTGGTCGTTATCATGGCCGAGCCACCTGCCAACTTGTCGGGTGCTCTACCAAGTGCGTCGAGGTGGCTCGGCCAAGTGGCCGAGCCACTTGTGGCCGGTTTTACCCCCCTCCCCAATCCTATAAATAGGGGGGGTCTTCCGCAGTCAATGGGGGATTTTCGGAGAATTTGGAAGGGCTTTGGGCTGGTATTTGCTGATTTTTGAAGAATTCTCGCGAGATCTACGAGCCGTCGTTGCACCGTTCCGAGCACCGGCGATCACAAGTTCGATCCACGCCGATCTTCAACAACAGGTGTTTAATTCGGTCGGCTACGTAAGCGCCGTGGATTTCTCCTAGTAGATCTCACCCGCCCGCGATCCTCTCCTTCGCGGAGTGTGATCCCCGGCGCATCCTCTCCTTCGTGAGTGTGATCCTTAGCTTCGCTTCCTTCGCGGAAACGAGCCCTTCACGCCTCAGAGTTCCGCAACCCGTGTTTTCACCGATCGAATTGCGCTTGTCGCCCACGACAAGATCCCGCGACAGCGAAGAACCCACACAAGCAGTGATCCCGTGATAATAGAGATCCGAAGCGCTTGTTCACTCGTGAAAAGTTGTAATCTTTATTTTCATTGTACTTTAAATAAAAGGCAAATTTTCTTTTATTTGAATTTTGTTATAGCTAAAGAAGCCGTAGCAAGTTCAACAAAGCAATGAATACAAAGTCTACTTTCCCGTAACAAGCCGGCAACCACGTTAGAGCCAACGGCCAACAAAGAAGCCGACGCGGTCGCAACCGCTGATTCGATCCCTGGCCATTGAGGAGGTCGAGTACGACCACCAGCCAGAATTGAAGGATATCTCTCCTCCTCGCCCAGATCCAACTCCTCCCCAAGTCCAAGATGGTCTCCACCGCCAGAAGACCCACTCACCTGATGCGAGGCAAGGAAGTCCACCCCCACCGCCAAAACTACTGACGATGGTGACACCGCCCTAACAACGCCAAATCTTCGTAACCCCTATCTTCGCTAGGGGTCGATTCCGCCAATGGCGCCGCGGACTCTCCAAGAGAGCCCGCCGAGGCGACGCCACCGGGCTAAACAATTAGCCTGTGCAAAGAATCAATGGACGGGTCCGCTATGAGGCGGATCTAAGGTCTAAGTTGACTCGTAGATCAAGTTCGAGATCGTAGCCGCATTCCTACAAGCCGGCGATAAATGAATGGGTCCGAAGTCAAACGGAACCGTTTCTACACTTCAGAGCGATCCTGAAGGCCGCCTTATGCTAGCACGGCTTTGGTGCAACAAGCCCGCGAAGTTGAAGAAGGAGGCGCCAAGAAGTCGCCAACAAGTCGGCTAGTTTGAAGCCCAAGTCCGCCGACGCTTCAACTCGAACCCGCATCCAAGCTCAGCCGCCAGCCAACTCGCCCTGCTCAAATCGAAATTATGAGCACCTCAACAAAGGTTGTATCGATGCCAAAATTACCTCCTGTCTACATCCAAACTTTCACCGGGCTATCTTCAAGACGACCAAAGTGCTTACCATCAAGGATCGCCTGGTCCCTAAAGAAATCGCGGTCACTCCTATATTGTGGGGTCGCACTCCACAAAGACTCAAATTCTCTCAATTTCTACCAATATTTGAAGCCCAAATCAAGACAAACAAAGGCCCAAGATACACAATTGATCCAAGAGAAATTGAAGAAAAATCAAGAAAAGACAAATTGTTGGGAACCATCGGTTGACCAACCGGTTAATAACCGGTTATTAACCGATCGGCCAACCGACGGTTTGTAAACAGATTCAATTAATGGTGGATTTCTCTTCCTTTTTGGCTAGGTTTGATCCAATGGTTCACATCAACTCCGTTGGGCTATAAATAGGGTGAAGGTCGAGTGTTTTGAGTGTGAAATATTTTGTAAAAACTCCATTTGGAGAGGAGGGTCACTCTTCATTGAGAAGACCTTCCAAAAATTATAACTTTTGTTACACAATAAATGAAATGTTTCACCCCTTCAATTTCCTTTCTCTTCTTCTAATCCAAGGACCAAAAGGAGGATTAGATTAAGATCAGGAGTTGTTGGTTTCTATTTTATTTCTTTTTCATTTTCTTCTTTATTTTCTTGTTTGTAGAATAGATTTACTTTCATGCAATTTACTTTCTTGCAATTTACTTTCATGCAATTTAATTCCTTGCAATTTACTTTCATGCAATGTATTTAATTCTTGTATTTACTTTCTAGAGTAGATTTTTCTTTTCTTTAATTCACCTTGAGACTAGAACCCTCTAGGGAATTATCCTTTTCTAAGTGTGGAGCTAATATTCTGTGGGATCTCTAGAGATTGTTTGAAACTAGCTAACAAATCCAACTCATTTTCATGAGATTGAGATAAGCTAAGTGGATCTACTCTAGATTCCTCATATCTTTAATTAATCCTCCATACTTTACCTTCTTTATTTTCCTCTTATCCTTGTTTTTCATTTGTTTGTTATTTTCCTTTATTTTGATTTCATTGATTTTACTTCTCTCTCAATCTCATATTCCCTTCCATGTGCATATAATCTCAAACCTAGTTTTGTTATTATGTGCATATAACCACAACCACATTCTCAACTTTATTTTCTCCTCTTTTGCACATAATCCACAATCCACTCTCTTTTATCTCTCCACATCCACTTTCACCATTTTCTTACTTTCATTTTATTTGAATAACTCCTAATTGTCACGCGCATAATTTGAGAACCAAAACTTGAGCAAAACTCTTCCTACTTTCCGCTCTGGGATCGATAATCTTATATACTATAACTTGATAAAGGTTGTTTACTTGCAACTCTAGGAGGTAAACATTTATTTCCCATCAAGTTTTGGCTGCCTGTCGGGAACGGTGCATAAGTAGGATTTTGATTAATTTTGGTTCTTTAACTTGTGTGTTTTTCTTTGTGGAGGAACTTGGAGCTTGAAGATCAAGAGTTGAAGATTCAAGATTGAAGAATTGCCTCCAACGAGGCTTTGCATTGCTTTTATGTGGGTAACTTCTCTATCTAGTATTTTCAATTCCACCCTTTAGATAGTTCATATACATTAGAGACAATTAGGATAAAAAATATAAAAATAAAAAAATAAAAGGATTTTTTCCCTTGTCTAATTTAATAAACTTCATTTTTTTAATGTCGACCATAATAAAAAAATTAATAAAAAGATTTTTGTTTTGCATCCTTTTTAGTTGCTTTTAATTCTTAGGGTTGCATTTCATATAATAGTAGGAATTCACCAAGTGATTTGAGCATCTTGATTTGGCACACACTTGAAAATATCTTAAGGGCAAAACTCATTAATCAAGATAAGGTGAGGGATTTCATCACCCTTTCCTTAGCCCAAAAATCACTAATTCCTCACTATACTTACCCAAGCCTCTTAAAATTTGATTAGTTCTAATCCAAGGACCAAAAGGAGGATTAGATTAAGATCAGGAGTTGTTGGTTTCTATTTTATTTTTCATTTTCTTCTTTATTTTCTTGTTTGTAGAATAGATTTACTTTCATGCAATTTACTTTCTTGCAATTTACTTTCATGCAATTTAATTCCTTGCAATTTACTTTCATGCAATGTATTTAATTCTTGTATTTACTTTCTAGAGTAGATTTTTTTCTTTTTTAATTCACCTTGAGACTAGAACCCTCTAGGAATTATCCTTTTCTAAGTGTGGAGCTAATATTCTGTGGGATCTCTAGAGATTGTTTGAAACTAGCTAACAAATCCAACTCATTTTCATGAGATTGAGATAAGCTAAGTGGATCTACTCTAGATTCCTCATATCTTTAATTAATCCTCCATACTTTACCTTCTTTATTTTCCTCTTATCCTTGTTTTTCATTTGTTTGTTATTTTCCTTTATTTTGATTTCATTGATTTTACTTCTCTCTCAATCTCATATTCCCTTCATGCATATAATCTCAAACCTAGTTTTGTTATTATGTGCATATAACCACAACCACATTCTCAACTTTATTTTCTCCTCTTTTGCACATAATCCACAATCCACTCTCTTTTATCTCCACATCCACTTTCACCATTTTCTTACTTTCATTTTATTTGAATAACTCCTAATTGTCACAAGATAATTTGAGAACCAAAACTTGAGCAAAACTCTTCCTACTTCCCGTTCCTCGTGGGATCGATAATCTTATATACTATAACTTGATAAAGGTTGTTTACTTGCAACTCTAGGAGGTAAACATTTATTTCCCATCAAGTTTTTGGCGCCGTTGCCGGGGAACGGTGCATAAGTAGGATTTTGATTAATTTTGGTTCTTTAACTTGTGTGTTTTTCTTTGTGGAGGAACTTGGAGCTTGAAGATCAAGAGTTGAAGATTCAAGATTGAAGAATTGCCTCAACCAGGCTTTGCATCTTTTGCGTGGGTAACTTCTCTATCTAGTATTTTCAATTCCACCCTTTAGATAGTTCATATACATTAGAGACAATTAGGATAAAAAATATAAAAAATAAAAAATAAAAGGATTTTTTCCCTTGTCTAATCCTAATAAACTTCATTTTTTTAATGTTAACCATAATAAAAAAATTAATAAAAAGATTTTTGTTTTGCATCCTTTTAGTTGCTTTTAATTCTTAGGGTTGCATTTCATATAATAGTAGGAATTCACCAAGTGATTTGAGCATCTTGATTTGGCACACACTTGAAAATATCTTAAGGGCAAAACTCATTAATCAAGATAAGGTGAGGGATTTCATCACCCTTTCCTTAGCCAAAAATCACTAATTCCTCACTATACTTACCCAAGCCTCTTAAAATTTGATTAGACGTTGGCCCCTAAGGATTCGACATTAAGGAACAAGAAATCCTTAAGTGAACCGGTCCAAGTTTATTTGGATTAATTGGTGTCTAAGGTTTAGGGTTATGAAGGCGCCCGAAAGGAAAGAGGTACTTAATTGATCTTTGATCTCCCTCTAGTACTATCCTTACCGGCTAATTACCCAAGTAAACTTTGATCTTTTCACTAAGGGAATTTTTGTTTAGGAGCTCGGTCTAAGTCAAGTTTAGGCTTAACCCTAGAGTTAGGGTGATTGAAAAGTGATTGCCTTGATTTATTTTTTAGTTAGTTTTTCCTTATTTTTTTCTCTCATCATCTTCTTAACTTCTTCTCTTATCCTTTTTCAAATAAAAAAAAAATATAAAAAAAAAATTTGATTTTGGTGTATGCAAACTTGGGTTAGGGATAATACTAATCGCTTAATTGCTTTTGATCCATCTCTTGAACCAAACGAAATGGCTAATACCAACCCACATGTTCTTCAAGATGTTTGTTACCCCACTAGAAATGCAATCCCTCTTTCATAAAACTCCCCGAGGTAAATGGAACCAATTTTGAACTTCGACCGCATTTCATAAACATGCTTCCCAAATTCTTAGGAGTCAAACCAAGACGATACATCTTTATCTCCAAATTTGAAGAAGTTTGCCTCATGATTAAGATGAGGGACTTAACTGAAGATGCGATCAAACTCGATTTATTCCATTTGCCCTTAAGGACAAAGCCAAAAATGGTCAGATAGCTTGCCCACGATTCCATCTCAACTTGGGGTGAATTTGTAACAGTTTTTCTGAAAAAATTCTTTCCTATCCATAAAACGATCAAGCTTAGAAACAAGATTCAAAATTTTAAAATTGTCCCGGAGAACCTTTTGGAAGTATTTTGACAAATTCAAAGATCTTCTTATCCAATGTCCTCACCATGGTCTTGAAAAGTGGCGATTATGCCAAATCATTTATGAAGGATTGGATTATTCTTCAAAACTTCCTTAGAGTCAATGTGTCAAGGGGATTTCATGAAGAAAAATGCCGATGAAGCTTGGGACTTTTAGAGAATTTATCCGAGAAAACTATGCAAGGGGAACACCGTGATTCATCACATCCAATCCAGCTCTAGAGGTCCTTCCTTAGAGTCAAACATAGCCTCTGAAGCTAAGATGGCTACAATTCTACGCAGTTAGAAACTTTAGAAACCAAAGAACGAGCTCCTACCAAATCAATCAAGTTTACGCCTGAGTTGTCATAGCGTCTTTCACACCCATGCTTGAGCAATGTCCACTCTTAGGAAATACTCAATCTCTAGAAACAGATGAATCTTTGCATTCCGGCATCCGATTAATGATCCATTTTCTCCAACCTATAATCCGTGTTGGAGAAATCATCGAGTTTGCATGGAATCGGGGTAATTTCTCGAAATCAAAATTTCCTCCCTCTTCAAACCAACAATTCCCTGGGAACAGCAGTTTCTTTCGATTCAAACTAATTTTCCACAATCAAATCGGTCATTTCCAAATCAGTTTCCTCATCATCAATCTACAAATCATATTCCTTCAAATGTTGAAGCGTCTTAATGTTTGGAAAGAGGTTTGGAAGCCTTGATTAAAACCTCTACACAGACCACGAACTTGTTGACTCAAACATCTAACACGATGAACTCCTTTATGCAATCAACAGGACAAATTCTCAACTCCAACACTCAAGCCATAGCTAGATTAGAAACCCAGCTTGGTCAACTAGCTAGCGCTATAAGTGAGAGAGAGATCATTTCGAGTCAACCGTGACCAATCCAAGGAACGCGGGGTCAAGTTCAACTTTCCAAGATCAAGTGAATGCAATCCATTCACAACAATCAGGTAACCAGGTTAATAATCAAGTCCTTCAGAACGAGAGAATTACGTTGAATACATGCATCTTGAAGCCAACATTTGAAGAACCCTTTGTCAATGAACTTAGATTTTAGAAAATAGAAAACAACAAGATTTCATTTTTATGAAATTTTTGTTAATAACGAATCTAAGTTCAAAAGCATACAACCATTAATACCTACCTTCCATTAACACATCACTAAAACCACGAAATTTTTGGAATTTAAGCATCATTGATCATATCATTTTGAAATTCTTTAAATTTGGGGTAGAATTTTCAGCAATAAGGTAGGATTTAATGTAGAATGTGAGCTTCTCATGTTTCATCTTTTATTCTACATTTTTATTTTTGTCCCACAATAATAATAAAAGAATTTATTCTTCTCTCATGTGAGAGTTTCTTTTCTTTCAATATGAAAACATATGAGAAAAAAAGAGAGAATAAATTTTGACTTCACCTTCTCATACCAAAGGTAATTACAGACTTTATCATTGTTCTAAGTCGACCAACAAATGTAAGTGCTTCAATTCTTATCTGCTTTACTTTGTGCATATTAGAATTTGATTGAGACAATGCAAAATTTAGGTGTGGAGGGATTAGTCATTTTATCTTTATCTTAGTTATTTTTTTCCCCTTTTTCTCAATTTCATTTTTATGTCATTTTTTTCTCCTTTCATCATAAAATATATATATATATATATATATATATATATATATATATATATATATATATATATATAATATATATATATATATATATATATATATATATATATATATATATATATATATATATATATATATAGTATATATATATATATATATATATATATATATATATATATAGTTACTTGCCAACTTAATAGAGTTGATTAATAATTGATCAATTTGATAGAATTTAAGTCTTCTAATCCTTAGTTAGTTCTATACTCAAGTTTACCTTTTATGACAACTCCAAATAAATTTCTTAAGAAATGATTTTCAAGTAGTCTTGATCCAAATATTGTTCAGAATATATATACATATACATATATATATATTATACTAACTTAACAAAAGAAGAAAATTTTTTCAAGTTGTCTTGATCCAAATATTGTTCAGAATATATATACATATACACATATATATATATATTATACTAACTTAACAAAAGAAGAAAAATTTCTCTTAAAATCATTGGTGGTTCTATTTTACTAAGCCTAAGTTGACTGAGTAATTAAGCCCGAGGAGTATTTCTATACTTAATGACCTAAGCCCAATTGGGTTGGGATTCATGGCCCAAAACTCGCTAAATGGTCACTTAGAAAGCCCGATTAAAAAGAACAAAACCACCAAGGAATAAAGAGTTAAAAAAAAATATTGTCATACTAATCATGTTTTTATATATAGTTATATTTGTATATGTTCTTGAAAAATTAAATGGATTTAAAGACTTGAAGTTTGTTTAAAACAAAGAGTTAGCATGTTCTTTTCAAAACTTTCAAATTAAAATTTTGAGTTAAACTTGGTTTTGTATAACTATAATGAAAGGATTTTCTTAAGAAAATTACATTGGAGTTATGATAAAAACGTTTTCTTGAGTATTAACCAACTTCAATTGAAATGTTTGAAGATATCAAATGAATTAATTATTTTATTAAATTGGCAAGTTGACTGAATTTTGTGGGTATATTCACTGCAAACCCTCACGAGACTACAACTCGTCCACTAGGGTAACCTAGGGGTTTAAAGGCTTGTTGTATGTGCTAAATACAACCGCGATTCCTGCGAAAGTGAGTTAGGTTTTCTTTTTATTTTCTTTGCTAGAGGACTAGCAAAAGTTTAGGTGTGGGGGTATTTGATTATCACATTTTAATTACATTTTTATACCCTTATTACCTATGTTATATGAATAACGATATTACTAATAATCATTTTTATCTTATTTTGCAGGCTAATAAAGAAATAATGAATAAAAGCCCAAATGACTCAAATTCTCAATTTCTACCAATATTTGAAGCCCAAATCAAGACAAACAAAGGCCCAAGATACCAAATTGATCCAAGAGAAATTGAAGAAAAATTAAGAAAAGACAAATTCGGTTGGGAACCAATCGGTTGACCAACGCATTGCCAACCGCTATTAATACCGATTCCAAGAAACCGACGCTTGGCAAATGCATTCAATTAATGGTGGATTTCTTCCTTTTGGCTAGGTTTGATCCAATGGTTCACATCAACTCATTGGCTATAAATAGGGTGAAGGTCGAGTGTTTTGAGTGTGAAATATTTTGTAAAACTCCATTTGGAGAGGAGGATCACTCTTCATTGAGAAGACCTTCCAAAATTATAACTTTTGTTACACAATAAATGAAATGTTTCACCCTTCAATTTCTTCTTCTAATCCAAGGACCAAAAGGAGGATTAGATTAAGATCGAGTTGTTGGTTTCTATTTTATTTTTTTCATTTTCTTCTTTATTTTCTTGTTTGTAGAATAGATTTACTTTCATGCAATTTACTTTCTTGCAATTTACTTTCATGCAATTTAATTTCTTGCAATTTACTTTCATGCAATGTATTTAATTTTGTATTTACTTTCTAGAATAGATTTTTCTTTTCTTTAATTCACCTTGAGGCTAGAACCTCTAGGGAATTACCCTTTTCTAAGTGTGGAGCTAATATCTGTGGGATCCCTAGAGATTGTTTGAAACTAGCTAACAAATCCAACTCATTTTCATGAGATTGAGATAAGCTAAGTGGATCTACTCTAGATTCCTCATATCTTTAATTAATCCTCCATACTTTACCTTCTTTATTTTCCTCTTATCCTTGTTTTTCATTTGTTTGTTATTTTCCTTTATTTTGATTTCATTGATTTTACTTCTCTCAATCTCATATTCCTTCATGTGCATATAATCTCAAACCTAGTTTTGTTATTATGTGCATATAACCACAATCACATTTCAACTTTATTTTCTCCTCTTTTGCACATAATCCACAATCCACTCTCTTTTATCTCTCCACATCCACTTTCACCATTTTCTTACTTTCATTTTATTTGAATAACTCCTAATTGTCACGCCGATAATTTGAGAACCAAAACTTGAGCAAAACTCTTCCTACTTCCCGTTCCTCGTGGGATCGATAATCTTATATACTATAACTTGATAAAGGTTGTATACTTGCAACTCTAGGAGGTAAACATTTATTTCCCATCACTCACACCGGCAAAAGTCAAGACGCGGGTTACTGGCAGCCACGAAACAACTGGCCCCTCGAAGGAGACGCTTATCCGACAATGAGAGCGCCATACCCGAGATCGTACAACATATGGAAGATCGCCCAAGACTCATGCCGACGAAGTTATACTACCGCATCGGGGTACGAAGAAATCTCAAGAGGTTCCCAAGCCAACACGCCATGCTTATGCTCCAAGCTTATCAAAACAAGGTTTCCTGAGTGTAATTGTGGTCAAGATGCTCCGTAAAGGGTATCACCTTTCGAGACTCACCACGTAAATGCCAAGACCTAGGTCAAGGCGATTCGCAGAAGATCAGCACTCGAGCCAATGAGTGGCCGTGAGGGTCACAACAATATGACCGATAAGGAACCATCGCCGCTGCTTTTATTCTTAGCGACGCAACTGGTTAACTCGCTTATGTCCCGACTATTCGACGGTCCAATTATGACAAGCTCTTGCGGACTACCTTCAGGATGAAGTATCGTGATTGATCTAAGAACGGGCATCCATAATAGCTTAGTGAGGGACAACCCCAAGAGTATGCCGGCAAAAGGACCAAATACAAGATGCTATATGAAGCCTTACCTACAGTAGGGAGAACTTCAAACCGATCGGTTTGCAACAGATTCAATTAATGGTGGATTTTCTTCCTTTTGGCTAGGTTTGATCCAATGGTTCACACATCAACTCATGGCTATAAATAGGTGAAGGTCGAGTGTTTTGAGTGTGAAATATTTTGTAAAACTCCATTTGAGAGGAGGATCACTCTTCATTGAGAAGACCTTCCAAAAATTATAACTTTTGTTACACAATAAATGAAATGTTTCATTCTTCAATTTCTTTTCTTCTTCTAATCCAAGGACCAAAAGGAGGATTAGATTAAGATCAGAGTTGTTGGTTTCTATTTTATTTTTTTTTCATTTTCTTCTTTATTTTCTTGTTTGTAGAATAGATTTACTTTCATGCAATTTACTTTCTTGCAATTTACTTTCATGCAATTTAATTTTGCAATTTACTTTCATGCAATGTATTTAATTCTTTTGTATTTACTTCTAGATTTTTCTTTTCTTTAATTCACCTTGAGGCTAGAACCCTCTAGGAAGAATTACCCTTTTCTAAGTGTGGAGCTAATATCTGTGGATCCCTAGAGATTGTTTGAAACTAGCTAACAAATCCAACTCATTTTCATGAGATTGAGATAAGCTAATGGATCTACTCTAGATTCCTCATATCTTTAATTAATCCTCCATACTTTACCTTCTTTATTTTCCTCTTATCCTTGTTTTTCATTTGTTTGTTATTTTCCTTTATTTTGATTTCATTGATTTTACTTCTCTCAATCTCATATTCCCTTCATGTGCATATAATCTCAAACCTAGTTTTGTTATATGTGCATATAACCACAATCACATTTCAACTTTATTTTCTCCTCTTTTGCACATAATCCACAATCCACTCTCTTTTATATCTCCACATCCACTTTCACCATTTTTACTTTCATTTTATTTGAATAACTCCTAATTGTCACGCCGCATAATTTGAGAACCAAAACTTGAGCAAAACTTTCCTACTTCCCGCTCCTCGTGGGATCGATAATCTTATATACTATAACTTGATAAAGGTTGTATACTTGCAACTCTAGGAGGTAAACATTTATTTCCCATCACCACACCGCAAAAGTCAAGACGTTACGCGCTTTTACGTAAACAATCCGCCCCTGAAGGAGACGATCCGACAATGAGAGCGCCATACCCGAGATCGCGCAACATATGGAAGATCGCCCAAGACTCATGCCGACGAAGTTATACTACCGCATCGGGTACGTAAGAAATCTCAAGAGGTTCCCAAGCCAACACAGCCATGCTTATGCTCCAAGCTTATCAAAACAAGGTTTCTGAGTGTAATTGTGGTCAAGATGCTCCGTAAAGGGTATCGCTTTTCGAGACTCACCACGAAATGCCAAGACCTAGGTCAAGGCGATTCAGAAGACGACTCGAGCCAATGAGTGGCCGAGGTCACTAACAATATGACCGACAAGGAACCATCGCAGCGCTTATTCCTAGCGATCGCAACGTTAACTCGCTTATGGGTCCGACTATTCGACGGTCCAATTATGACAAGCTCTTGAAAGGACTACCTTGAGGATGAAGTATCGACGCCGGATCGCAATGGCATCCGATAATACAGTTTAGTGAGGACAACCCCAAGAGGCGCTCATGATTAGTGCGACCAAATGGCCAAGATGCTATATGAAGCCTTACCCAAGCGTAGGGAGAACTTCAAACCGAGATGGATATGGCCATGCAATGATGAAGGAGCTCCATGATCAATGTGATCCAAGCCTTGACGAAAAATCAAGGTGAACCGAAAGGGTCGATCGACGCTGATCAAATGGATAGCATTAACGATGAAGCGCTAACAAATAGCCAATCACCCCATAACATGCAAAATAATCGTGAACCGAAAATGCTAGGGTAATATCACCATGAGAGCGAAGATGAGACCTCGAGAGCAAAATTAACTTTGATTTGCCAAGAGGTGAAGAAAACCGATCCCTTGCCCATATCCTAGGAGTGGGAATCAATCCTACCCCGCAAAGTTTAACTTAATAAACTTCACGCCGCTTGACGAAGGGTTCACCACTCAACACCGATATACTTCAAGTCCCACTTGGGGTAATATCCCAAATGAGCCCCGATGGTTCGGGCCATCTGGTAGGCCTTTCATGGGGTCATTGACAGGCCGCCTCAAGCCGGAGCATTCACGCCTAGGACGACATGGAGTCTAGCTTCCTCACCAATTTCTCGACGACGATACCGGCATCGATCGACATTGCTCACGAGAAGCAAAAGGACGGAAACAATAGACGCTTCTCACAAACGATTCCGTAACAGCAATGAATTGTCGATCCCATCACGAGGAATTTATTCTCCAAACCCGCCACAATAACCGCCCTGGATGTGCTTGAAGCAATGGGGACAAAGACCATCTATAACGTGGAAGGACTTGAAGGTCTGTGGAGAGCAAGTTTCAAGGTTCCTTAAGAGGAAGAAGCGTAAAAGAGGCTTCTAAGCAACAAACACTTAACAACGTAATTTTATGCCACGCTGGTAGAGGTAAGGCGCCAAAGAAAGTCTCCAGACGCCAATCAAACGCTCGAATCGCAACCACAACAGTTAGCCGCGAACAAATTGCACCACGCGAATCGCAGCCTCAATGGCGCCACCAAAATCAAAATCGAACCTTCCGCTCAGGTTTCCCAAGACTTACTGCTCAAAGATCTAAGAGGTTCCTGACATCTTCAAATACCTTCGAGAACAATAGATCCAGCTTGCCCCCACCAGAACCCGTGAGGAGGCAAAGAAGGTTACGATCCTGGCATCAAGGCTTACCACTGTATGTACATCATCCCACAAGTTCTCGCTACCATCTCAAGGACAAGATTCAAGCCTTGATCGATGTTGAGCATTACTCCAAAACTCTCTAAAGAGAAGAAGGTGGAGCAAATGCGCCTCTTATGCTTCGTGACGTTCCTTTGGATTGGTTTCAACCACGCCAACCGTGGAAGGTAGGAATGAAGATGGTGAATGAGGATCCCTACCTGCAACGGAGAAGGGGCTGCATCAGCACACTCCACGCGAACGGAGAAATCCTTTGGGTCCACCCCCGACTTCTGTCAGAAGACGCATCAATGGACTACCTCTTCGCCAAAAAGAAGTCCGGGAAAAGGCAACTATGCCATGCTCGCCAGCAACCCAGAAGGACGATGAAGAAGTGGCGACTTTCCGCCTCTCAAGAAGAGCATGAAGTCTTTGCCATAAGGAGCCGACACGTATTACAGCCTACAAGTATCCGGAGACTCCAAATCCAAAGCCAAAGACGCCACAATCAGTGCCACGGCTCCTTCACTGCAAGTGTAGAAAGTACACGCCAGACAGTCAAGTAAAGAAAAAGCAATTTGAAGCAAAGGAGAAACAGCTCGTCCAGAAGCTCAACTCCCAAAGCAGCACCCGATTCAATCGCCTCGACAGAGGGATAGACCGAACATCGAAGCTCTCCATACCGCCGGACGTCATGGTCTAATCGCAAACATCCCTACTAGAATAACTTTCACGAAGTTGTCTGGATTGTCAAAAGAGACCCGAAGCTTTACAAGAGGCTCTAGTCATCTCCGGCAATTCGCCGACAAGTTTTAATTGAAGACCCCGCACAACAAAGGTAACTTGGCAACCAATCACTTTCCCCTCAGACGCCTTTGCACGGCTGAGGATATGCGTATCTAAGAACTCGGCATGATAGCCACCGTGACTCTGCTGTGGTATATCGGCTTCCAAGGAGTTTAACCGGATCCAAGTTGATCCTGTTCCATTGCGGAGTATCATGCCTCTCACATTAATGTAATGTACTGGCATTCCCGCCAAGTAGTCATGCCCACGCACAATAATTTACTTTAACACTGGAATCTACCACTTGGTAAAATCCGGACAGTGCCGATGACTTTGAAGTCCTAAGTCACTTGTGATCGATGCAGATTCCTATAACCTATTGTCAGTCGGCTTTGATCCACAAGTATCATTATAGTCCCTCCACTCTTCATGCTAGTTCCAAAAAATGTAGACACAAATAATGAAAACATCCGTGGTCGCGATATACCGCTGAATGGAGAATTATTTCACGACTCCCTCCTTTACGGCATTGAATCCGCATTAATCAACCATCGCCCAAGGCAACTTAGATACAAGAAGTCGATAATCAAGCTTCCGGCTTGATTAATGATGGTGGAGTCATTACTCCAAAACTCTCTAAAGAGAAGAAGGTGGAGCAAATGCGCCTCTATAAGCTTCGATCGTTCCTTTGGATTGGTTTCAACCGACCAACCGTGGAAGGTAGGAATGAAGATGGTGAATGAGGATCCTCACGGCAACGGAGGAGGGCTCGCATCACACTCCATTGAAACGGAGAAATCCTTTTCCACCCTCACTTGTGGAAGATCTATCAATGGACTACCTCTTCGCCAAAAAGAAGTCCAAGGGAAAAGGCAACTATGCCATGCCGCTTCCAGCACCAGAGAAGGACGATGAAGAAGTGGCGACTTTCCAGTCAAGAAGAGCATGAAGTCTTTGCCATAAGGAGCGGACACGAATACGCCTACAAGTATCCGGAGACTCCAAATCCAAACGCCAAGAACGGCCGAATCGGGTGGCTATGGCTCCTCTCACTGCAGAAAGTAATAATGTTGCAGCATACCGCTAAAGAAAAGTACCAAGCAGAAGGAGAAAACTCGTCCAGAAGCTCAACTCCCAAAGCAGCCCCATTCAATCGCCTGACATGGGGATAGACCGAACATCGAAGCTCTCCATACCGCCGACGCCATGGCCCATTGGCAAACATCCCGCTAGAATAACTTCTACGAAGTTGTTCGATTGTCGAAAGAGACCCGAAGCTTTACAAGAGGCTCTAGCTGATTCTGAAGTGTTCTCGCCAGATAAGTTTCCACTGAAGAATCGCGACAACAAGGTAACTTGGCAACCAATCACTTTCCCTCGCGACGCTTTTACGAAGGAGGATATGCACGAAGAACTCAAGCATGATAGCCACAGCATTTCACAGGTATATCGCTCCGTTGAGTTAACCGGATCCAAGTTGATCCGTTGGCCAGGAGTATCATGCCTCCGCGATAATGTACAAGATTCCTCGCCAAGAAGTCAAGGCCCACGCGCACATTTACGGATTTAACACCGGGGACCCGCCACTTGGTAAAATCCGGATTAGTGCCGATGGGGACTTGAAGTCCAAGTCACTTGCTATGTGATCGATGCAGACTTCCTATAACCTATTTGTCGGCCTTGATCCACAAGAACATTATAGTCCCTCCACTCTTCATCGGTTCAAAATATGTAGACACAAATAATGAAATTAAGACGGTGGTCGCGTATGCTGTACCGCTTAAAGGAATGGAGAATTATTTCACGGACTCTCCTTTACCGCATTGAATCCGACATCAACCATCGCCCAAGCACCGCAACGGCGAAGAAGTCGATACCGGCCCGCTTGATTACGATGGTGGTTTTGTTATTAATAACATTGTACCCGCCGTAATCAATCTTGACGATGGAGAATCGCCGATGAAGGTTGTAATTGGCAACTTGTCGACGAAGTTAATAAAAATGATTTAGTATCATTTGTCTTTAACTCGATGTGATAACAGGTTATATGGTGATCCCTACTACACTTGCCAACTCGGGCATCTTGCATTGCACGTAAGCGCTCAGATTCCTTCTGACGACAATCGCCATCCCGTGAAGATCAAGTGGTGAAAAATACTTGGTCACGAAGAGGTGACGCTAGCTCCATGGCATACCACTTCTTGGAAGAAGACATAAACCATGACGGCCTATATTCCACAAGTTCTGAGCATAGTCCCAAACACCGGATATCATGAAGAAGTGGGGGTATGACTTGGCACAAGGGGAAGGTTCTATTTTGGAAGAGGTACTTGATTATCACATTTTAATTACATTTTATACCCTTATTACCTATGTTATACTGAAAACATATTACTAATAATCATTTTTATCTTATTTTGCAAGTTAAATAAAGAAATAATGAATAAAAGCCCAAATGACTCAAATTCTCTCAATTTCTACCAATATTTGAAGCCCAAATCAAGACAAACCAAGGCCCAAGATACCAAATTGATCCAAGAGAAATTCGGAAGAAAAATCAAGAAAAGACAAATCGGTTGGGAACCAATCTTGACCAACGGCTAATAACCTAGTTAACCCGATCGCCAACCGATCGGTTCCCAACAGATTCAATTAATGGTGGATTTCTTCCTTTTGGCTAGGTTTGATCCAATGGTTCACATCAACTCCTGGGCTATAAATAGGGGTGAAGGCCGAGTGTTTTGAGTGTGAAATATTTTGTAAAACTCCATTTGGAGAGGAGGGTCACTCTTCATTGAGAAGACCTTCCAAAATTGTAACTTTTGTTACACAATAAATGAAATGTTTCAATTTTCATTTTCTTCTTCTAATCCAAGGACCAAAAGGAGGATTAGATTAAGATCAGAGTTGTTGGTTTCTATTTTATTTCTTTTTCATTTTCTTTTATTTTCGTTTGTAGAATAGATTTACTTTCATGCAATTTACTTTCTTGCAATTTACTTTCATGCAATTTAATTCTTGCAATTTACTTTCATGCAATGTATTTAATTTTGTATTTACTTTCTAGATAGATTTTCTTCTTTAATTCACCTTGAGGCTAGAACCTCTAGGAATTACCCTTTCTAAGTGTGGAGCTAATATTCGTGGGATCCCTAGAGATTGTTTGAAACTAGCTAACAAATCCAACTCATTTTCATGAGATTGAGATGCTAAGTGGATCTACTCTAGATTCCTCATATCTTTAATTAATCCTCCATACTTTACCTTCTTTATTTTCCTCTTATCCTTATTTTCATTTGTTTGTTATTTTCCTTTATTTTTGATTTCATTGATTTTACTTTCTCTCAATCTCATTCTCCATGTGCATATAATCTCAAACCTAGTTTTGTTATTATGTGCATATAACCACAACCATATTCTCAACTTCACTTTCTCCTCCTTTGCACATAATCCACATCCACTCTCTCTTATCTCCACATCCACTTTCACCATTTTCTTATTTCCATTTTATTTGAATAAACTCCTAATTGTCGCAGATAATTTGAGAACCAAGACTTGAACAAAACTCTCCCTACTTTCCCGCTCCTCGATCGATAATCTTTTATACTATAACTTGATAAGGGTTGTATACTTGCAACTTAGGAGGTAATCATTTATTTCCCATCAAGTTTTGCCTGTCGGAACGTGCATAAGTAGGATTTTCATTAAGTTTGGTTTTTATTTTGTGTTTTCTTTGTGTAGGAACTTGGAGCTTGAAGATCAAGAGTTGAAGATTCAAGATTGAAGAATTGCCTCCAACGAGGCTTTGCATTGCTTTTGTGTGGGTAACTCTCAATCTAGTATTTTCAATTCCACCCTTTAGATAGTTCATATACATTAGAGACAATTAGGATAAAAAAATAAAAATAAAAATAAAAATAAAAAAGGATTTTTTACCCTGTCAATCCTAATAAACTTCATTTCTTTTATTGTCGACTATAATAAAAAAATAAAAAGATTTTTGTTTTGCATCCTTTTAGTTGCTTTTAATTTTAGGGTTGCATTTCATATAATAGTAGGAATTCACCAAGTGATTTGAGCATCTTGATTTGGCACACACTTGAAAATATCTTAAGGGCAAAACCCATTAATCAAGATAAGGTGAGGGATTTCATCACCCTTTCCTTAGCCCAAAAATCACTAATTCTCACTACACATACCCAAGCCTCTTAAAATTGATTAGACGCTGGCCCCTAAGGATTCGAGCTCATTAAGGAACAATAATTTCTAAGTGGACCGTCCAAGTTTATTTGGATTAATTGTGTCTAAGGCAAGGTTTAGGGCTAGTAAGCGCCCGAAGGAAAGAGGTACTTAATTGATCTTTGATCTCCTCTAGTACTATCCCACTAATTACCCAATAAATGAAATGTTTCACCCTTCACTTTTCTTCTTCTAATCCAAGGACCAAAAGGAGGATTAGATTAAGATCAGAGTTGTTGGTTTCTATTTTATTTCTTTTTCATTTTCTTCTTTATTTTCTTGTTTGTAGAATAGATTTACTTTCATGCAATTTTACTTTCTGCAATTTACTTTCATGCAATTTAATTCTGCAATTTACTTTCATGCAATGTATTTAATTTTGTATTTACTTTCTAGAATAGATTTTCCTTTTAATTCACCTTGAGGCTAGAACCCTCTAGGGAATTACCCTTCTAAGTGTGGAGCCATATGTGGGATCCCTAGAGATTGTTTGAAACTAGCTAACAAATCCAACTCATTTTCATGAGATTGAGATAAGCTAGTGGATCTACTCTAGATTCCTCATATCTTTAATTAATCCTCCATACTTTACCTTCTTTATTTTCCTCTTATCCTTGTTTTTCATTTGTTTGTTATTTTCCTTTTATTTTTGATTTCATTGATTTTACTTCTCTCAATCTCATATTCTCTCCATGTGCATATAATCTCAAACCTAGTTTTGTTATTATGTGCATATAACCACAACCACATTCTCAACTTTATTTTCTCCTCCTTTGCACATAATCCACATCCACTCTCTTATCTCTCCACATCCACTTTCACCATTTTCTTATTTCATTTTATTTGAATAAACTCCTAATTGTCGCAAGATAATTTGAGAACCAAAACTTGAGCAAAACTCTCCTACTTTCCCGCTCTCGTGGGATCGATAATCTTTATACTATAACTTGATAAGGGTTGTATACTTGCAACTAGGAGGTAATCATTTATTTCCCATCAAGTTTTGGCGCCGCTGTCGGGAACGGTGCATAAGTAGGATTTTCATTAAGTTTGGTTTTTATTTTGTGTGTTTTCTTTGTGTAGGAACTTGGAGCTTGAAGATCAAGAGTTGAAGATTCAAGATTGAAGAATTGCTCCAACGAGGCTTTGCATTGCTTTTGTGTGGGTAACTTCTCTATCTAGTATTTTCAATTCCACCCTTTAGATAGTTCATATACATTAGAGACAATTAGGATAAAAAAATAAAAATAAAAATAAAAATAAAAAAGGATTTTTTACCCTTGTCAATCTCTAATAAACTTCATTTTATTGTCGCAATTATAATAAAAAATAAAAAGATTTTTGTTTTTGCATCCTTTTAGTTGCTTTTAATTCTTAGGGTTGCATTTCATATAATAGTAGGAATTCACCAAGTGATTTGAGCATCTTGATTTGGCACACACTTGAAAATATCTTAAGGGCAAAACCCATTAATCAAGATAAGGTGAGGGATTTCATCACCCTTTCTTAGCCCAAAAATCACTAATTCCTCACTACACATACCCAAGCCTCTTAAAATTGATTAGACGCTGGCCCCTAAGGATTCGAGCTCATTAAGGAACAATAATTTCTTAAGTGAACCGTCCAAGTTTATTTGGATTAATTGGTGTCTAAGGCAAGGTTTAGGGTTATGTATATCCGGAAGGAAAGAGGTACTTAATTGATCTTTGATCTCCTCTAGTACTATCCTTACTGCTAATTACCCAAGTAAACTTTGATCTTTTCACTAAGGAAATTTTGGTTAGAGTCGGTCTAAGTCAAGTTTAGGCTTAACCCTAGAGTTAGGTGATTGAAAAGTGATTGCCTTGATTTATTTTAGTTAGTTTTTCCTCATTTTTTTTTCTCATCATCTTCTTAACTTTTTCTCTTATCCTTTTTCAAATAAAAAAAAATTTGATTTTGGTGTATGCAAACTTGTTAGGATAATACTAATCGCTTAATTGCTTTGATTCATCTCTTGAACCAAACGAAATGGCTAATACCAACCCACCGTTCTTCAAGATGTTTGTTACCCCACTAGAAATGCAATCCTCTTGCATAAAACTCCCCGAGGTAAATGGAACCAATTTTGAACTTCAATCGCGATTTCATAAACATGCTTCCCAAATTCTTAGGAGTCAAACCAAGACGATACATCTTTATCTCCTAATTTGAAGAAGTTTGCCTCATGATTAAGATGAGGGACTTAATCAAGATGCATCAAACTCCGATTTATTCCATTTGCCCTTAAGGACAAAGCCAAAAATGGTCAGATAGCTTGCCCACGATTCCATCTCAACTTGGGGTGAATTTGTAATGCTTTTCCAAAAATTCTTTCCTATCCAAAACAATCAAGCTTAGAAACAAAGATTCAAAATTTTAAAATTGTCCCGGAGAACCTTTTTGGAAGTATTTTGACAAATTCAAAGATCTTCTTATCCAATGTCCTCACCATGGTCTTGAAAATGGCGATTATGCCAAATCATTTATGAAGGATTGGATTATTCTTCAAAACTTCCTTAGAGTCAATGTGTCAAGGGGATTTCATGAAGAAAAATGCGATGAAGCTTGGGACTTTTAGAGAGTTTATCCGAGAAAACCATGCATGGGAACATTGTGATGACCGTGTTTCATCGGGCTTCCAACCAAAACCAGTGGTCTTTCCTTAGAAACAACATAGCCTCCAAGCAAAGATGGCTACAATCATGCGAGGTTAGAAGCTTTAGAAGTCAAAGAACGAGCTCCACCAAATCAACCAAGTTTCTCGCCAGTTGTCATAATCGCCGTCTCCATCTCATGTTTCGAGGAATGTCCCTTTAGGATCCGTCACCACTAGGTCGATAAACGCCGCATTCCAAAGGTCCAATGATCCATTTTCTCCAACCTACAATCCAGTTGGAGAAATCATCCAAATTTTGCATGGAACCGTGGAAACTACTCCGAAATCAAAATTTCACTCCTCTTCAACCCAACAATTCTCTAGGGCACATACCTCTCAATTTTCAACAACCAAATCATCATTTCAAAATCAGCTCCTCATCACCAATCAGAAATCACACTCCTCAAATTGATCATGATAAACGCCTTAATGTTCTCGAAAAGGGTCTAGAAACTTTGATTAAAACCTCTACACGCACTACTTAACTTATTGACTCAAACATCAAACACGTTGAATTCCTTCATGCAATCAACCGCAACCTCACTTCCAACACTCAAGCCATAGCTAGGTTAGAAACCCAACTTGGTCAACTAGCTAATGCCATGAGTGAGAGAGAGAAAGGAACTTTTCCGAACAACCCGCCTCCAACCCCAAGGACACGGATCAAGTTCAACCTACTGTCAAGTGAATGCAATCCATTCACTACGGTCGTAGACAGTCGATAATCGTTAGAATGCCTCTAAGTGAAACCCCGAACGTAACAAATTCTCTCCTTCCGAAATCACACTTTCCTCATGACCTTAACCCGAACTGTAACCAGAGTCTAATCAATTTAAACCAGCTTGCTCCTACCTGATAGACTCGTGCCTAGGAAGCACTCCTCTCAGAGGAGAAAATTCTAGAGACTTTCGCGTGTTCAACCCAACAATTTCTAGGGCAATACAGCTCTCAATTTTCAACAACCAAATCTCACATTTCAAAATGCCTCATCACCAACTGCAAATCACACTCCTCAAATTGTTGATCATGATAAACGCCTTAATGTTCTCGAAAAGGGTCTAGAAACTTTGATTAAAACCTCTACACGCACTCTAACTTATTGACTCAAACATCAAACACTTGAATTCCTTCATGCAATCAACCGCAACTCACTTCCAACACTCAAGCCATAGCTAGGTTAGAAACCCAACTTGGTCAACTAGCTAATGCCATGAGTGAGAGAGAGAAAGGAACTTTTCCGAAGTCAACCCGCGCTCAACCCGGCGACACGGATCAAGTTCAACCTACCAAGCTGAAGTGAATGCAATCCATTCACTACTACGTAGACAGTCGATAATCGTGTTAGAATGCCTCTAAGTGAAACCCCCGAACCGTAACAAATTCTCTCCTTCGAAATCACCCTTCGATGACCTTAACCCGAACCAACTGAGTCTAATCAATTTAAACCAGTTGTTCTTACCCTGATAGACTGTGCCTAGGAAGCACTCCTCTCGTGAGGAGAAAATTCTAGAGACTTTCAAGCGTGTTAAGGTCAACATTCCTCTTTAGATGTCATTGAACAAATTCCTTCTTATGCCAAATTTTTAAAGGAATTATGTACCAAAAGAGGCAAATAAATGTTCCAAAGAAAGTCTTTCTCACCAATATCATGAAGTCCTCTCAAAGTCCGTACCATTGAAACATAAGGATCCGTGTTGTCCTACCATCCCATGTATCATTGGTAATACTCATATCGATAAGGCGCTTAGACTTAGGGGCTGTCAACTTGCTTCCTCAGATTCGATCTACCAACAACTAGGTGTCGGGAACTCAAGCCAACTAGATGCACACTTCGCTATCGATAGATCTCTAAGGTCCCTATGGGTGAAATAATGTGATGTATTGATAAAGGTTGAGACTTCATTTTTCCTGTTGATTTCGTAGTCCCGAAACACAACCCGCTTCCAATCCCAAAGGACGATACCCGCGGATCTTAGGAAGACCGTTTTAGCCACTTCTAATGCTCTCATCAACCGTAGAACTGGTCACATGAAGTCGCTTTTGGGAATCGACTGAACTTAATATTTTCAATCCAGAAATAATATTGCTGTTCTCAAATCAATTACATCCAAGAAAGTTTAATGTATAGAGAATGAATCACATTAGTTTTGAGGAAATCTTTCATGAGGAACTGAAATTTTAAAAATTCAGGTTTTATTTTTCAAAATGAGGAAACTGTTGAATACATGCCTCTTGAATGCAATATTCAAGAACTCTTTTCGATGAGCTTAGATTTTGAAAGAGCAACCAAAATGTCAAATTTTCATTAATCAAAAATCTAAGTTCAAAATGCATAACACCAATAAGACCTACCTTAATTTGTCGCAAAACACATTGCAAACCTTGGAATTTTCTAATTTGAGAACATCATTGATTATATCATCTTGAAATTTTTAAATTTCTGTAGAATTTTCAAAGAATAAGATAGGATTTAATGTAGAATATGAGCTTCTCATGTTTTATCTTTTATTCTACATTTTTACTTTTGTCCCACAATAATAATAAAAGAATTTATTCTTCTCTCATGAGAGTTTCTTGTTCTTTTCAAAAAAAAAAAAAAAAGAAAAAAAAAAGAAAAAAAAAGAAAAGAAAATAAACATATGAAAAAAAGAGAAAATAAAAAGAGAGAATAAATTTTGACTTCACCTTCTCATACCAAAGGTAATTACAGACTTTTATCATTGTTCAAGTCGACCAACAAAGGTAAGTGCTTCCATGCTTATCCTGCTTTTTATTGTGCATATTAAAATTTGCATTGAGGACAATGCAAAATTTAGGTGGTGGGAATTAGTCATTTTGCTCTTTATCTTAGTCATTTTTCCTCTTCTTACCATTTTTTATGTCATTTTTCCTCTTCTCAAAAAAAAAAAAAAATCACTTGCTAACTTAATAGAGTTGATTAATAATTGATCAATTTGATAGAATTTAAGTCTTCTAATCCTTAGTTGGTTCTATACTCAACTTTACCTTTTATGATAACTCCAAATAAATTTCTTAAAAATGATTTTCAAAGTAGTATACTTTACTTAAGTTGTAACTTAGATTTTTAAATAAAGTAATGAAATTTTGCATGCCTAACTTAGAGTTGAAAATAATTTTTCAAGTTGTCTTGATCCAAATATTGTTCGAATATATATACATATACACACATATATATTATACTAACTTAATAAATAGAAGAAAAATTCTCTTAAAATCATTGGTGGTTCTATTTTACTAAGCCTAAGTTGATCGAGTAATTAAGCCCGAGGAGTATTTCTATGCTTAATGACCTAAGCCCAATGGGTTGGGATTCATTGGCCCAAAACTCGCTAAATGGTCACTTAGAAAGCCCAATTAAAAGAACAAAACCACCAAGGAATAAAGAGTAAAAAAAAAAAAAATCATACTAACCATGTTTTTGTATATAGTTATATTTGTATATGTTCTTGAAAATAAAATGGATTAAAAGACTTGAAGTTGTTTAAAACAAAGGGTTAGCATGTCCTTTTCAAAACTTTTAAATTAAAATTTTGAGTTAAACTTAGTTTTGTATAACTATAATGGAAGGATTTTCTTAAGAAAATTACATTGGAGTTATGATAAAACGCTTTGAGTATTAACCAACTTCAATTGGAATGTTTGAAGATATCAAATGAATTAATTATTTTATTAACTTCTTTAAATTGGCAAGTTGATGAATTTTGTGGGTATATTCACTGCAAACCCTCACAGACTACAACTCGTCCACTAGGGTAACCTAGGGTTTAAAGGCTTGTTGTATGTGCTAAATATAACCGCGATTCCTCGCGAAAGTGAGTTAGGTTTTCTTTTTATTTTATTTGCTAGAGGACTAGCAAAAGTTTAGGTGTGGGGGTATTTGATTATCACATTTTAATTACATTTTTATACCCTTATTACCTATGTTATATGAATAACGATATTACTAATAATCATTTTTATCTTATTTTGCAAGTTAATAAAGAAATAATGAATAAAAGCCCAAATGACTCAAATTCTCAATTTCTACCAATATTTGAAGCCCAATCAAGACAAACCAAGGCCCAAGATACCAAATTGATCCAAGAGAAATTCGTGAAGAAAAATCAAGAAAAACAAATTTGGTTGGGAACCACCTTGACTAACCGTTGGCCAACCGGTTATTAACTGTTATTAACCGATCGGCCAACCGACGGTTCCCAACAGATTCCGTTAATGGTGGATTTCTTCCTTTTGGCTAGGTTTGATCCAATGGTTCACATCAACTCATGGCTATAAATAGGTGAAGGCCGAGTGTTTTGAGTGTGAAATATTTTGTAAAACTCCATTTGAGAGGAGGGTCACTCTTCATTGAGAAGACCTTCCAAAATTGTAACTTTTGTTACACAATAAATGAAATGTTTCACTCTTCAATTTCTCTCTCTTCTAATCCAAGGACCAAAAGGAGGATTAGATTAAGATCGAGTTGTTGGTTTCTATTTTATTTCTTTTTCATTTCCTTTCTTGTTCATTTATTGCTTTGTAGCTTAGATTTACTTTCATGCAATTTACTTTCTTGCAATTTACTTTCATGCAATTTAATTCCTTGCAATTTACTTTCATGCAATGTATTTAATTCTTGTATTTACTTTCTAGATTAGATTTTCTTTAATTCACCTTGAGGCTAGAACCCTCTAGGGAATTACCCTTTTCTAAGTGTGGAGCTAATATTTGTGGGATCCCTAGAGATTGTTTGAAACTAGCTAACAAATCCAACTCATTTTCATGAGATTGAGATAAGCTAAGTGGATCTACTCTAGATTCCTCATATCTTTAATTAATCCTCCATACTTTACCTTCTTTATTTTCCTCTTATCCTTGTTTTTCATTTGTTTGTTATTTTCCTTTATTTTGATTTCATTGATTTTACTTCTCTCAATCTCATATTCTTCCATGTGCATATAATCTCAAACCTAGTTTTGTTATTATGTGCATATAACCACAACCATATTCTCAACTTCACTTTCTCCTCCTTTGCACATAATCCACATCCACTCTCTCTTATCTCTCCATATCCACTTTCACCATTTTCTTATTTCCATTTTATTTGAATAAACTCCTAATTGTCGCGCATAATTTGAGAACCAAGACTTGAACAAAACTCTCCCTACTTTCCCGTTCCTCGTGGGATCGATAATCTTTTATACTATAACTTGATAAGGGTTGTATACTTGCAACTCTAGGAGGTAATCATTTATTTCCCATCAAGACTGAGTCCCCAAATTTAAAGCATTTCTAATGCCGAGGAAACCGGATGATTATTACGCATTCAGAGAGGACTAGGATACACATCCTCTTCGAAGATGAGTGTTGTTGGAGTCAATAATCAATCCCCAAGCCTGAGATGGACATTCATCCGACTCGACAAAGATGGGATTCATGTTAGCATCGGTGAAATGTTCAAAGGTTTAATGTCAATATGACAATCACGACCCCCTACTTTTGAGGATGATGAAGATATGCCAACATGGGAAGACCCATGGGTTCATCAACTAAAAGAGCAGCTCGGGATAGATTCAACAAAGAGAACCACCCACTAAGGACGCAGGTAGTCCAAGTCAATATGGGTGACTAAGAGCACCCTAAGCTCATAAATATCGCGCCACCTTCCCCGAAGAAAAGGAAGAGTTGATCGCCTTATCGTGAATATATCGACGCCTTTCGCTTTGAGCGGTTATGCCGACTTGACCCTAATGTGGCTACACATCGCTTTAACATTAAAGTGGATGTCAAACCCGCCAAGCAACCGCAAAGACGGTTTCACCACGATCCCGCAGCAATTGTTGATGAAGGGAAGAAATTAATAGAATCTGGTTTCATCAAGGAAATTCAACACCGGATTGGGTAACACCGGATTGGGTAACACCCGGATGGGTGGTAAATATCATCCCACCATGAAGAAAAATGGGTCGATAGGGTCCGGTCGACATAGACCTAAATGCCGCCCCAAAGGATGATTTCCTCTTCCGACACCGATAGTTGACAACACATGCGGGTTTGAAAGAATGTCTTTCATGGATGGCTTTTCAGGTTACAACCAGATCAAGATGCACCCCGATGACGCCAAACATACAAAGATTCGTAACGCCCCCGATATATTGCTATAATGGTCATGCCGCTCGGCTTAAAGAAGCTCTGCTACGCACTACCGAAGCAATGACGAGGATCTTCCGTGTACACCGAAAATAGTTGAGTGCTATGTTGATGACTTGGTCGTGAAAGCCGCGGATGTTTGAGATCACATCAAAGACCTCGTATCAGGTTTGAGCTCATGCGAGCCCACCAGTTAAAGATGAACCCTGCCAAATCCTTTCTTGGGATGTCCAGTGGCAAGTTCCTCGGCTTTGTCGTTACCAATAAAGGAATCCATGTCGATCCCGACAAAGTAAAGCGATTCAAGAACCGCGAACCTCCAAGAAACTGAGAGAACTCGGGGTTACAAGGACGTTAGCTTACATCCGACGGTTCATATCGAACCTATTTGGGAAGTGCCAACCATTTTCTAAGTTGAACAAGAAGGGCGATCATTCATTTGGGATGACGCTGCCAAAAGGCATTTGAAGAGATTAAGTCGATCTCTAAACCTCCTCGCTCTTTGTCGCACCGCAATGGAAAGCCGCTCTTGATTTACATCAAAGCGATCGACCATTCGTTGTTTTATTTTGCGCAAGACGATGACAGCCGGGTCACGCAATGTGCAGTATTATCTCGAAACGACATTAGCCTGGCCGAAGCCTCGATATTCAATGGTTGAGAAGCAAGGCCTTGCATTAGTGTTCGCAATTCGTAAAATGCGGACTATTTGGTCTGGACAAACGATTTATGTTATCTCCAACAGAACCGTCCGAATATTTATGACCCAACCTCGCCAATGAGTCGGGCGGCAAAATGGGCTTTGCTCTTGTCCCAATACGATTCGCACTTCAAACAACGTAAGTCGGCCAAAGGACAAGCGATTATGCATCTCTTGGTCGCCAACCCGACGACATTGCATGCTTGAGCTATATGATGGTCTTCCTGATGAAATCCACGAACCAATACTACAATACACCAGCAAAGGCGATGCGTTGTATTTTGACGAGCTCGAGCTACCAACGCGCAAGTGCCCCCGGATGTTCTAAAATTTCCGGAGTCGGGTTGTCTTAGTTTCCCAAGTCATGCCCCGCGGCTTATTCACTCACCGCACCTTGTTCAAATAACGCGGCCGAATACAACGCTGCTACTTATCGGACTTAACTTCGCCAAGGAGCCGGGTTGAATATCTCAAGCATACGGCGATTCACAACCGATAGTGCATCCGCGGAGGCTACGGTCGAAATGCATCTAATTCCTTATCATCGTAGCAATCAAATGGCAAACTCGCTCAAGAGTTCTTCATCGAATATATCCCGCTTCCAAAACGCCGCGATGCACCGGCGGGCGCTAGTCGTCGTTAGCACAACCTTCCAAGACCGAGCAACTAGTTACGGCCAGACTCATCGCCTTTTGTACCGATATATGATGAGGTACAAGAAAACGAAGGGTAGTTACCAAAGAGGTATATACGACCCAAACCGAATTAGAGCCCCGAGATCGCACTTTCCTATCATCGACTACGCCTTGCACGGTATTCTCGCCGTAAGACGGAGGGAGAGAGAGTCAATCCGCTAAGAGCTCCCATTCTTTACCATTAACGTAGACCCGATGTTATATCGCCGAGGGTATGATGATCTTCTACTCCGCTGCCTTCCAACAAAGAGGCGTAAGAGGTCCTTCGAAGCGCATGAAGGTGAATGCGGCGACACCGGGTCCCAAACTCTACGATCAGATAGGAGAATGGATTACCGCCAACGATGATCAACGACGCAGCTGGCACGCTAAGAAATGCCACGCGTCAAATTCATAACTATATGCATTAGCCTGCATCAGCTTGCACCCTTCTGCCACATCTTGGCTATTCCGCATATGGGGAATGGACGCTAGGTCCCATTTTTCCCCGCCGCTAAAGGAGATCGGTTTATTCTAGCCACCGACTATTTCTCCAAGTGGGCAAGCAATCCCGCTAAAAGAAGTCAAGGCGAAACCGCCATCGTTTATCAAACACCATGTCATCTATCGACATGGTGTCCCGAGACTGATCGTGCATGACAACGTCCCCAATTCATCACAATTCCTTCATGTGTTTTGCTAAAAGTTCAAGATACAAGATGTCTCGCCGACACTTATAATCCAGCTAAAGAAATGGATTAGCCGAGGCGCTCAACAAGATGATTATCGAGATTTTGTCGGTTGTGAAGAATAACAAGTGAGATTGGGACGATAAACCGAGAAGCACTCGGGCATATCGCACAACCGTGACGCACGCCAACCGGAGCGACCCCATACTCCCCGGTTTACGGGTGAAGCTTCCTCCTGAAAATCCAAATTCGGCCACTTCGCGACGCCTTCAACAGAGATGACCACCAAAGAACAATATCAAAATGTCTCAAGAGCTTGAGATGTTAGATGAGAAGCTACCGAGGCTCAACAATGCATTGAGTTCTATCAAGCTACAAGAAAGTTCGACAGAGAACCTTTAAGGAGGGAGATCGCCCCGCTCGCCAGACGCACCATAATTTCAACTCCAAAAAGAAAGGTAAATTCAACCAATGGGAAGGACCTTATAATAGACACAGCCTATTCAAACGGTGCATATGCCTATCACCCGTGATCGGGCGACCGCAACTAATGCCATAAACGGAAGTTCCCCCAAAAGTACCACCTTAGCACATTCAGATAACCTATTTTGACGGAAAGTTCTTGGGAATATTTTACCCGCTTTTGAGGATAATCCTAAATAAATTTATTTTTCTCCAAATTCTCTTCACCGACAAATTCATTGACGGTGGCCCACTAAAAATCTTCCCGGTCCCACCACCAAGAAAATCCCCCTCGATTCATTCCACTTAACCAGAGGTTCACATTCAAATTTTGGTTAGCGATCCTATAAAAGTGAAAGCTATCCGCATTCTTTTAAGACTCTCGTGAGCGAGATCCCGCTTTTAGTTTTTCGGGAAATAGAATACATTCTTCCTTTCCCACATTTCACCCGAGATAGAATACATTCTTCCTTCCGAAGCAAGAGATAGAATACATTCTTCCTCTCTTGTCTTAGATTCTCGAGGGAGATCCCACTCTTAGTTTCATCTTTCAAGATTCTCAAAATGGAGATCCCATTTTTAGTCTCTTTCACCGGAAATGTGACAAAAATCCTTCCTTTCCAACGCCGGAGATAAGAGATAAGATCCTCCTTCCTCTCCATCGAAGAGATAGGATACAAAAACCTCTTATGTCGCACTTCGGAGTTTCCGTGAGATAGATACAAAACCTTCCTCTCCACCGGCAAGAGATAGGATACAAAACCTTCCTCTCTTGTTTCAAGTCGCCTTTACTCTGAGATAGAGACAAGATCCTCCTCCTCTCCATCAACAGTGAGATAGAATACATTCTTCCTCTCTTATTTTAGCTTTGATTTTACCCGAAATAGATATAAAATCCTTCCTTCCACCTTCGAAATAGAATACATTCTTCCTTTCCCACATCAATCATTCCGCTACGGTTCAATCATTCTCCCAATAAAAGAAGGCACCAAGATTCATCTTGGGGAATGTTATCCCAAATCCTAAGAAGGGATAAAGCCACCACACCGTCAAGGTCTTCCCGAAAAGACGGCTTCACGATTCAACATCGTAGCATTAGGTCTAAGAGAGTTTCATTCTTTTAGCACAACGCTGTGTGTAGAACGGATTTAGATAATCTACATGCTAGCCCAACTCAAACCAGAGTTGGTAAAGGCTCATCAAACCCGCTGAGGGTCTGGCCAATAACCCTAAAGCCGACGCTTAACACGCCGCTCAGGGAAAGTCGCTTTGTTATTCATTGTTGCCGATTCATTATGTTTCGCCTACAACAAAATTCAAAAGAAATGCCTTTATTTTGAGGCGCATAAATGAAAACGAAAATTATAACTTTTTCTCGAACAAACGCCGGATCTCTATTATACGGATCCTCGTGTGGGTTCTTCGCCTGCGTCGGACTTTTATTCGCCAGGACCACCGCATTCGGATCCGTGGAAACCTCGGGTTCGAACTACAGACGGAAGGGGCTCGCTTTCACGAAGGAAACGGCTACCGAGGGGATCACACTCACGGCGAGAGGATCGCCGGGGATCACACTCACGAAGGAGAGGATCGCCGAGCGGTGAGATCTACTAGGAGAAATCAATACCGACCAGAGTCAGCCCGAAGTTCGCTTACCTCGCGATTGAATATCCGACGGACCTAACTTGTGATCACCGGTGCTTGGAACGCTGCAACCACGACCCATAGATCTCGCGAGAATTCTTCGTAAAATCCCAAAACTCCAAGTCCAAGCCTCCAAAATCGAAAACCCCGAAACCAAACCGAGAGGAAGACCACCTCTATTTATAGAATAGGGGGTGTCGAGACCACCAAAGTGGCTCGGCCACTTGGCCGAACCTCGACAAATTGGCAGAGTGGCTCTACCATGTTAGTAAACCACTGGCTGCCGAGGCATCTCGCCAAGTTGGCCGAGATCTTGTTCCGTCGTTTTAAGCGTTTTGCGTTGTTTTTCGTCGACTTTCTCGGTCTTCGGGCTTAGTTTTCCTCTAGTAATGTCGCCGTTGTGTTTGAGTCGTATCCGTCGACTTTGAACTTAATCGGCTTGCTTTGTGTGCCGTCGACTAGAGTCGACTGGCATCTCGTGCGCTTGTTTCATACGGCGTAACGCCTAGCATGTCGGTTCGCCAAGACCGGGAATTGGTGGCGGTTCGAAAGGAGAGCTTCTAAAAAATTTTACTGACTCCTTGAAGGGGCCGCCGCCTTGACTTCCACCCGCTAACCGGCTAGCTGACCCAAAACTCGCGTAGGGTCTCTTTGATGAGAGGGTTTTGCGCCAATCACTTGCCGCCGCCAACGGTTCGCCGCATTGCCATCGGATGGCTCGCCGACATCAACTCACCGCTACGAAGCTATGTTCGGGACTTATAGGCAATTTTTAACGCTCTACAGATACCCTCCAAAGTGTTTCTGCCTCGCCTTTATAGAAGAAGTAAATACTTTGATATGATAGGCCCCAACCTTCGGCATAACGGACCAAAATGGCTTCGAAGTCTTGAATTATCCAATTCTTTCTGACTATCCAAAGGCTTTGTAGGATGACCGAAAGTATCACGGTGTGCATTTATTGTCCGACCGTGTTGAAGTCTTACCCGAGGCTGATGAATGAACTATTGGCTTTGGCTCGTGTTGGTGAGTTATCGCCGAACCGACCATTCAATTTCATATTTCATGAGGGTTAGCCTTGAATTGGCGATTCTCCGCTGATGCCGGCCGTAGGCCTAACCGCAGCGGGAGGAGATTGGTGGTTCGCCGCTTAATCGATGGACTCCCCTGCTAGACGCCATTGCAAAATTGACCCCGGAGGATTTTTTTTTTGAGATGTGACGCTGACCGGCGCGGCGATCTACGTGGATCCAACCGCTGATCGCTGAATTCCCGCTAACCACGCTGCTGGTTGGCGCCGCTATCGCATTACTCCTTGTTGGAGTACAATTATCCACGATGGGGAATTTTTCACGGGATTTATTCTCGTTCGAACTGTTGACCGATGGGCTTTTCGGCAACGGCGCCGCGAATCGGCATTGAGTGCGAGTCCTTCGGTAGGCGTGTTTTCCGTCAAAATTTCCTCTTGGCGTTCAACCTTCAGCGATTATGGCCGTTGGCGTCAACACGGTTTATACTCATCGTTCCTTTGGAGTTTTGAGAATTAGTTTATCCTCATATACCCATTAGTGGTCGAGTTATCCTTAAGATATTTTCGAGGAACTTCGCTAAAATTAGGAAATAGTTTATACTCATATTCCTAGTTGGAGTAGCATTAGGCGTTGATTAGCGTCGATGCAATCCGCTGCGATCGAGTTATCCTAAGAATATTTTTATGAAAATATTCTTAGAACTTCTCGGCGAATTAGGAAAGCTTGATTTATACTCGTGTTCTGATTGGAGTAGGATTAGGCGACATGGGAGAATATTTGGAAAATTGAGTTTGCGAGAGCCATTAGCGATGATTTCGACCATTTGGAGGTTAAGCTTCAAAGTCTACAAGATTTTGAGGCGTGAGACTCCCCTCATATATAGAGAGCGAGCGGTCAGCGGCGGCTTGGCGAGGATGCTTGCGTTAATACTTGTCTCAGTTCAAATGCAGCGGACCGGGTGCATCATTTAGGCTAGCGTCGCTGAAGCTTCATCTTCAGGTGGGACATTTTGGTCTTGTGTCATTTCTTTGGAAGCGAGGATAGTAGAGCTCGAGCAGGAACTTCAAAGCGAGGGAGAGTCGATCATCTTGAAGGCGGCGAAGGCCAACAAAGAAAGACTCTGCGGTCATGCGAAATTTGAACTCTCAGGCATTTGGTTGACATCGAAGAGGCTGAAAGGCCCTTAATAGCGGCGAGGAGTCCTTCCGGTGAGCTTCAAGTGGAACCCGACAAACTTTCAGCGATAAAGTATAACAAATTAGTTCCCATAAATTTGATGTTTAAGGATTTGTAATCTCATCCTTTTATTAATCAAATATGTCCTTTTTTTCTTTATTATGATTCTTTTATTTTGTAAATAATTAATCATAATACTTATAAGTTTTTGACCCTCGACCATCAAGGTTTTGATTAGCCTTTACCAACTACGTTTGAATTGGGCTAGCGTGTGGGTTATCGGATCCGTTCGCGCGTGGCGTTGTGCTAAAAGAATGAAACTCTTCTAGACTTGTTGCTATGATATTGAATACATAGGCCGATACTCTTTTACGGGCAAGAGACCACCCGACAGCGTGTTATCGTGAACTCATCCCTTCTTAGGCTTCGGGATGAAATACCCGAGAATCAAACTCGGTGTCTTCTTCAATGGAAAAAGACTAAACGAGCAGCGTGAGGCATTGGCTTTATCCCTTCTTAGGCCGGGATAAAATACCCGAGAATCGGACTCGGTGTCTTCTTCAATTGGAAAAAGACTAAACCGACAGCAGCGTGTGAAGCGTTGGCTATCCCCTTCTTAGGCTTGGGATAAAATACCCCAGAATCAGACCTCGGTGTCTTCTTCAATCGGAAAAAGACTAAGCCGAAGCAGCGTGTGAAGTCGGCTTTAGGGTTATTGGACCCCAGCCCTCAGCGGGTTTGATGAGCCTTTACCAACTACGGTTTGAGTTGGGCTAGCGTGTAGATTATCTAAATCCGTTCTACACACAGCGTTGTGCTAAAAGTGAAACTCTCTTAGACTTCTTTTCTGATGTCGAATCGTGAAGCCGTCTTTTCGCGGGAAGACTAACCCGGCGGCGTGTTAGGCATCGACCTATCCACTTAGGATTAGGATCAAATTCCCCAAGATGAACCTTGGTGCCTTCTTTTGGCGGGAGAAACGAGTAGCAGGAATAAGATTGATTGAGGTGGGAAAGGAAGAATGTATTCTATTTCGAAGGTGGAGAGGAAGGAGGATCTTGTCTCCTATCTCAGGGTAAGGGATGAACAAGAGAGGAAGGTTTTGTGTCTATCTCTTGAAAGTGGAGAGGAAGGTTTTGTGTCTATCTCGGATAAGGGATGAACAAGAGAGGAAGGTTTTGTGTCCTATCTCTTGAAAGTGGAGAGGAAGGTTTTGTGTCCTATCTCGGATAAGGGATGAACAAGAGAGGAAGGTTTTGTATCCTATCTCTTGAAAGTGGAGAGGAAGGTTTTGTGTCCTATCAGGAAGCTCACGAATAAGAGAGGAAGGTTTTGTATCCTATCTCTTGATGGAGAGGAAGGAGGATCTTGTCTCCTATCTCTGGTCTTTGGAAAGGAAGGATTTTGTCACATTTCGGTGAAAGAGACTAAAATGGGATCTCCATTTTGAGAATCTTGAAAGATGAAACTAAGTGGGATCTCCACTCAGAATCTAAGACAAGAGAGGAAGAATGTATTCTATCTCTTGCTTACGAAGAGGAAGGATGTGTCCTATCTCGAGGTGAATTTGGGAAGCGTATTCTATTTCCCGATGAGAAACTAAGAGTGGGGTTTCCACTCACGAGGGAAGGGGTATGGATAGCTTTCTCTTTTATAGGATTGCTAACAGAATTTGAGTGGACCTCTGGTTAAGTGGGAAGAATCGAGAGGGATTTCCTTGGTGGTTGGACGGGGAGATTTTAGTGGGCCCACCGTCAATGAATGTCGGTGAAGAATCTTGGAGGAAAACACAATAACTTAGGGTTATCCTCATGAAAATGAGTGAGATATTCTTTGAGAAACTTCCCATCAAAGCGGGTTATCTGAATGTACTAAGGATAATACTTTTTTAAACTTTAGTTTATTGGCATTAATGCTAATTAGCCGATACGTGTGATAAAGGCTGATATGCGTTTGAATAAATTGTGTCTATTATAGCGGTCCTTCCATTGGGTTGGTTTACCTTTCTTCTTGGAGTTGAGAATTATCGGTCGTCTAGCGGCGGGGCGAGAATCTCCTCCTTAAAATTCTCTGTCGAACTTTCTTGTTGAAAGCCCTCGACATTCTAGCTTGATAGAACTCAATGCATTGTTGAGCCTCCGAGCTTCTCATCTAACATCTCAAGCTCTTGAGGCGTTTTTGATGTTGTTCTTGATCGTCATCTACATTTGCAAGGCTGACGAAGTGTGAATCTGGATTTCAAGAGGAATTGCTTCCTGCAGTAAACCCGAGTGCGGGGTGCGATTGATGCGTCGCGCGGTTGTCGCGATATGCTTGAGTGCTTCTCGAGTTTATCGTCCGGTCTTCGCTTATTATTCTTCACAAGCTTGATAAAATCTTGATAATCGTCTTGTTGAATGCCGGCTAATAATCCATTTCTTCTTTGGATTATAGAAATTCGGCCGAGACATCTTGTATCTTGAACTTTTTAAAAACCTGATGAAGGAATTGCTAATAAATTGGGGACCGTTGTCATGCCTGCGATCTGTTGGTAAAAGTTGGGATGATTGTCATTGATTTGAACTTGCTTACAAACTTGATCGCTGAAACAAATTCAAAGAAATATAAGCCTTTTATTTTAAGGCTTACAATGAAAATCAAAAAGATTACAACTTTTATCCTTGTGAACAAACCGAGGATCTCGTTATATCGGATCACCATTGCGTGGGTTCTTTACTGTCGGGGGACTTGTGTCAGGTGGACCAGCGCAATCCGATCCAGGAGCAGGGTTACGGAACTACAGGATGTAAAGGGGCTCGTTGCGAAGAAGCGGCTGTCACACTCACGAAGGAGAGGATGGGAGGCGGGTGAGATCTACTAGGAGAAATCGGCGCTATCCACGAGATTAAAGGCGAAGCTTAATCTAGAGGGTATCTGTAGTTCGACCGAGTCGGTTACCTTTGATTGAAGATCGGCGTTATTTGGACTTGTGCTCCGTTGCTTTCGAGCAGATGCCTTAGATGCACAAGTAGATCTCGCCAAGAACTCTTCAGAGCCTTTGAAAGATCCCAAAATCAATCGGAAGCCGCTCCAAAATCCCTTTATCGGCAAAATCCCCTTGAAGTGAGGAGAACCCCCTATTTATAGCATAGGGGTGGCGGCTTCCGACCCTTGGCGAGGCACCTCGGTTAGTAGAATTGGCTGTGGTGGCGACACTAACCCTTGGCCGAGGTACCTCGACCAAGTTGGCCGAGTGGCTCAACCATGGTGGTAGAGCCACTCGACCACTTGGTAGAAGTAACTTCGACCAAGTTGGTAAAGCGGCCGCTTCTTTTCCGCCGTTTAGTCGTTTTCGACTCTTGGCTTTCTCGGGACTTAGATTCCGTCCGTATTTGATTAGGGACTAATTCTTGGTTCGTTCGGTTCAGCGGTCTCGAATCGATCGTCCATTCAAGTCGGTTTAAGCGGTGCTTGTGGCAATGGGTTAGCCGTCGGATTGGCGTCTTAACGATCAGGCGTGCGCATCATTCGATGGGTTGTCATTCGCCGACTCCAGATTCGAGTTGGTTTCGGGGGATCTTGTAAGTATTTTCAACCTCTGAGATACCCCCTCCAGCGTCTCGATCTCAATTCTTAATGATGCAGGATGCTTTGGACATATTTCGACCTTCGATGGTGAGGTCCCATAAGATAGCTTCAAGTCTTCAATTCTTCGGACCATCCAGTTCTTTGTAGGATTTACGATAAGATCCGCGGTGCGCATTTATTGGCGGCTTTTATCTTGACTTCGAAGGCGGTGGGTGAGTTTTGTTTGTAACTTCGTGGGGTTGGTCGTTGTTTGACTAACCATCGGATTTTGGACTTCTACGTATGTCGGGACTCCTTGTTGGCGACCGTTGGTATGTCGAATACATGGAACTTCATAACCCTCACTCGGCTAATCCTTCATCATCCGTGTGTTGTTGGTTTAGCTCTACGTGGAGGATATGATTATCCGATGTCAACATGACTTTCACTCCTCGTTGAAATTTTGGAAGCAGTTTATACTCGTAATCCTAGTTGGAGTAAGTTGGCGCGTGTTGATCGTCGATGCCATCCATACGATCGAGTTATCCTAAGAATATTTCTTGTGAAAATATTCTTAGGAACTTCGACAAATTAGGAAGCGATTTATACTTCGTAATCCTAGTTGGAGTAGGATTAGGCGGCGTGTCGATTCGTGGAGTGCAATCCGTACGATCGAGTTATCCTAAGAATATTTCTTGTGAAAATATTCTTAGGGAACTTCTCGACAAATTAGGAAGCGGTTTATACTCGTAATCCCTGTTGGAGTAGGATTAGGCGGCGTGTTGATCGGCATCGATGGGGCCTGTGGGGTGTTATTCAGAATAAATCTTGAGAATCTTTCCAAGCTTGGCGGAGGAGTAGGAGTCAATCAGCGGACTGATTTGGCACTAATTTGACATCGGATAAGGTTCAATTAGGACTCTAATTAGGGGCTGATTAGAGTCCTAATTAGAATTGATTTGGGCTCCAATTAGAATTCCTACTTCTTGCCAAATAGGACTCCTTATTCAAAGAGGATTGGGTCTATGTGAGATTGTTATAAATACCCACCAACCTCCTTTTCTCGACCTAGGCCCCCTTTACCGTGGTTTTAGTCTTGTTTTCTTCTCCTCTGGCCGTCTTCGATGCGAAGTCGTGCGCGAAATTTTTCTTCTTCTTTCTCTTTTTCTTCTTTTCTTCTCCCTCTTTTTGTTTTGCTATTTCAGGCGTGTGCGGGGAAGAAGAAGGGCTCGATGCCGGCGTTGGCTGCGTGGTGGCGAACTGGCCCAGTGGCCCAGCTGACCCGGTAGCCCGGCGCCGGCGAGCCCGCTGGGCCTTGCCATGCGCCCATGGTAGGCGCCCGGCCCTGAGCGAGGCTGGAGGCGCTTAGCGCCCGCCAGGCGGCCAGGCGCCAGCCGTGGCGGCGTAGAAGCGCCAGCGCCTGAAGGGCCGGTGGGCGCCAGCGCCAGCAGCGGCCAGAGCGCCAGCTTCCTTATTAGCCCGAATGCAGCGGCCGGGCCGGTAGTGCTTCGTCGGTGTTTGGCGTCCGGATTATGTAGCTTTGACACTTTATTTGTTGATTTTCAATTGTATTTGACTTTTCGTCGTGTTTTGCGGCTTCGATGTACCGGGAAGATCCGCAGCGTTCAGTCGATCAACTCGCCGCGGCGTGAATGCCGCCTCCTTCTTCGGTGGTGCGCTAAGCGTTATCATATTCACCATTACATATGCGCGTTGTATCCCGCCGTTCTCCTTTGTGGCGATTGGGAAGAGCAGAATTCTCCCGTGAGGATCGGCAGCGGTTAATGCTCTCGTTATGACCCAGCCGTTCTCCTTTGTGGCGATTGGGAAAGCAGAATTCTCCTTCCATTGAGTTGGGGCTTCAAAGATCACCGTCTCGATATTTTAGAGGCGATTTCACCGTACTCTGCATACAGTAGAAGCGGAATATATTGCGCTTGGATTCTGGCTATATTTTTGTTCTCGGGATATTATTATCTGGATGAAATCATCATACCCGTTATAAGTCGTGACTCAATCTATAAGATGAATTCAGCCATTTACTAGCTGAATATTTTCGATTTTCAGTTGATTATTCCTCGGGAGCTTTTCGGCCCTCTGGCGATCGATGGGCGTCATAGTGACTATTATTCCATGTGATGATCGCGATTTTTATCTACGCCTCGATTTGCACAGGGACATCGGCGAGGCGATCAGTACGTATTTGAAGTTCAGCGTTCTCAAACGATTGGTCACCGATGCGCCGGCTCGTAAGGGCGACTCCTCTTGAACGCTGCGAAGACAAATTATCTATTAAGTGACTCGGTTAAGGATCGGATACGGCTCTTATCGAGAGTGAGAGGTGGTTGAACAAAGGCGCGGAGGCCTTGTATATTCCCGGATACCTGTCGGCTCTCATTGGCGACCTTAGACACCATCTTTGTGACAGCGTTATGTCATGGCGTCGTAGAGGAGCATGATCATATTCATTGTGGGTTTATTACCCGGCGACGATTCGGGTTCCAGCGAATCAGCGTCATCGGCCTTCACCACGGGGTTGTAGTTGGACACACCGCCCGTGATGAGCTTTTCGTTCTGCCTCGACTTTGAAGAATCGCCTTGCTAAATTGGGCGAGAGATGCGTCGTCGATGATAGATTCTTGGTGGGTACACCGTCAAGTAAAGCTTTGGTGGGAATTAGCTGACGCTTCGTCCTCGGCCGATGGGATGGAGAACCGTGCTGCGAGTGCGTATGGCGATTCGTGCCACTATGTATGGCCTTCAATCAGTGCCAACCATTTCTTTACCTTATTAGAGCTTTATAATCAGTTGAATCGTTTCTCACCAAACATGGCGAGTTGGGGTTGGCTTTGCATGAGATGTCCGTATTTCGGGTCTACCCATGGGGAAGATGCTATATCGAGTACTTTCCCTCAATCGAGGCCAGGCGGTGAAGAGCATACGCCCGATCGTTATAAGACTTTATGGGATCTCACTTGTCATTACCATATAGCTCGGCCCGATCCCGAACCTTAGCTAAGAAATGTGGGTGAGTGCAGGCGATTGCCAATACTTGTTCCGGCATTTGGAGGACAAATCGGCGGATATGTGAACTATCACGCTCACTCCTTGAAGGTTAATGAACTGATCAAGAAGTCGAGGCTAACTCTTATACACTCATTTCGCCAAGAAGCTTTCCTTCCGGGGACCAAGTTCGCGACTTTTACGTGGCATGCGGTGAAGCCTATCCAGCAAACAACTCTTCTAGCGAGGCTATCTTGCAATCGGCTCAAAAGTGTGTGGTTCCATATCAATCGATGATGCTTTACCTTTGGAGGTCCTTTATCCTGCGGTTCAACTGCGCCCACAGAAGGAACTCTCTCTCCTTCGGTGATGGTGGCGGTATTCACCGTGGATTGCGGCATATAGTTGGCGTTTGCCCGAGAAAGGGCGAGCCATCATCGCATCCCTTCGGAGTAGTAGAGCTCCCATATACCTATTTGATGACCGGTTGGTCCTTCATCGTCCGACATGATGTCGACGCGGGTTCCACAGGTCGTCTACTCCTTTACGGTTGGTAGAGGATTGCGAGATGGAAAGCGTGGTTTTGCGAGATCAAAAGCAGATCTGAGATTCACAAAGGGTGGATCTTTTCGAGATGTTTTCCTCGATTCTCGGTCAATATGGTGAGTCCTTGGTGCGGCGAGGAGGTGCAGAACCTGTGGACTTCACTTAACATTGGCTATTTCAAGCTGGTTAGTGAATATCGGGCGGTATCTCACCTTAGAGTAAGTGAGGAATGTTTCATTGAGCCTTATTTTCCACTGTCGTTTTGCTTTCGCTAGTTCGGTTCACGACCAACTTTATGTTGGGAACCCGACAGCTCGGACTTCGAGGTGGACTTGTGGATGGCCGAGCATGGTTGTGGGCGTCATGGGATGTACGGTGCTAGATTGAGTCTCAGAGCTCGGACCGTCGGTGGCGGTCGACATTCCTCCATTGTAGTTGGCTATTAGTAGCTAACGAGTCGAGTCCTGAGGGCCATCTCGAGATCGGTAGCGAAGCATGTCGTTAGCGGCATTGAACACTGGATGCGGTCAAGCTCGAGGCGCCAATCTTATCGGCGGCCGGGTGAGGAGGAGTTCCACAATGTGTTGCTACTTTAGGAGAGGACCAGCGGTGCGGCTCATGAGAAGGATCTCGGTACTTTCTCCTTTTCCCTTTTGTTTTCTCATCCTTTCCATTAGAGTTCTCATCAATTGAATTTTCAGGAAATTCTATTGAAGAGGAAAATTTCGACCCTCTCAAGGGTTAAGCGAAGAGGCTAGCCCACAAGAATCCGCGTGAATCCTCGGTCCTTTGATATAGACTTGGCCGGTAATGTTCGGTCGGTGTGGAGGTAATAATTCACCGTGATGAAATCTGAAATTCGACTTTTGAAAGGCTGACATTTCTCCGATTCATCTTGAGGGGTTCTAGGGATTATGATCACGGCTTTGATTTTGCTCACCACAATTCTGGCGAGCCCGGTTACGCTTTCGTCTGAGCCAGTTTTACTCAACAAATGTATGGGCTATGGCGGAAGAGGCCGATGTAGGACTGATCCGGCGGACCAGAACATCTAACATCGATAATTGCTCTTACGGGTGGCGAATCACGAGAATGGAATGACTTCGGGATTGTACCCCACTAATTGCCTCTTTGCCTTTTTGTTCTTGTAGAGGATGCGGGGAGACAAGTGCACAAGCCGAGACTAAGTGAGCTAACTCCACTATAGGAGGTATGTAGCTTTACCTATTGTTTGCCTTAATTGCATTACGCCTTCCTAATGCCTTCCCTTTTTTTTTTAGAATTCTCCATGGCGGATTGGTGGGATCACGTTTATATGGCAACACTTAGTGGATGACTTGCTCTGGCTTAGTCACAAGATGGAGATACCCTTGGTGAGGATTTGCGAAGCTACTATCCACGAAGAAGTATGAACTTTCTCTTGATTAATTATAGGACCAGCCGTTTGGCCAATACCACTATAATTAAAGAGATATTCCATTTGTCGTGGCGGGTACCCCTCTTCGTCGGCTTTCGGAATCGGCTACCGGCCGTTGAGATAGATGAAGCGAGGACTTAGGCTGCGGTTGGCGGCATCCGCGCGGATAGATCGCCTCGGTGGACTCACTAGCCTCTGAAGCTACAGAGGCGGGTGGGGTCTTTTAGCCAAATAAGCTTTGCCATTTTTTACTAAAATCCTAAAGTCCTCTTTTCTTACGTGCGAGCCTACATCTCGACTCCATGATGCGGTGAGGCGTTGATCTTTGGATGAAGATCCATCCATCTCATTATCTGTTTGGAAATCGCTCATTCTTTTCTTTGGTGAACACGTGATGAAAAAGGTCCTTCATGGCGGGCTTTCTCTTCATCGATTCAACCCTTGCTTGATCCCGGATGGCTTTGTCCGGGATATAGGTTATCGAGCTGGCTCAGACCATTGTTGATGACCTTGCTCACGGAGAAAGCTTGGCTGCAAAGAGCTGCGGGTGGCGGGGCTTCCTCATATGTACTGCTCTGGGCTCGCGTTTAGAGGCATGGCGATGCCGTGTTTTCTTGGGCTCGAAGTCGGATCTGAGAGAAGCCGCCGATCGACAGGTTTGTTGTTCTTGAGACATATTCTTCCTTAAGCCACATCGGGCCCGATGTTGTGGCGGTGCGGAGAAGGATATCTTGCTGGGGAGAGCTCCATCTTTGAGGAAGATAGGATGGCGGTTTGGGCTGGCCAAGGCCAACAGGAAAAAGCCCTCATCGTTGCGTCTAGGGCTGATCTTGAAGGCGGCGGGTGAGCTCGAGGAGGCAACTTCACGAACGCGATGAGGTCGCCGGCGAGTTGCGGGAAAACTCCACCGGGCTACAATGGTGAAGTGTCTCCGGCTTGAGCGACAAATCCTTTGTCATAGACTTGATGTTTAGCGGTTGTAGTTCTTTCTATATTTGCTTCAAATGAATAAGATCCATTCCTTTTATTGTTTATTATGATTCTTTTACTTGCGTCGAAATAATTAACCATAATACTTATAGGATTTTGGCAAACCCTCGATTATCAGGGTTTGATTAGCCTTTACCAACTACCGTTTGAGTTGGGCTGGCGTCGCGGATCATGCGGATCCGTTCCACCGCGTGTTGTGCTAAAAGAATGAAACTCTTCTAGACTTGTTGCTATGATGTCGAATACATAGGCTTGCATTGCTCTTTCACGGGCAAGACCACCGTGGCGTGTTACCGTAGACTCATCCCTTCTTAGGCGGGATGAAATACCCAGAATCGAACTCGGTGTCTTCTTCAATCGGAGAAAAGACTAAGCGGAGGCAGCGTGTGGCGTTGACTTTATCCTTCTTAGGCCGGGATAAAATGCCCCGAGTCGAACTTCGGTGTCTTCTTCAATCGGAAAAAGACTAAGCGACAGCAGCGTGTGAAGTTGACTTTAGGGTTATTAGCCAACCCGACCCTCAGCGGGTTTGATGAGCCTTTACCCTTCACGGTTTGAGTTGGGCTAGCATGTAGATTATCTAAATCAGTTCTACACTGGCGTTGTGCTAAAAGAATGAAACTCTCTTAGACTTAATGCTCACGATGTTGAATCACGTGAAGCTTCGTCTTTTGTCAGAATAGACTACCGGCAGCGCGTGGTAGTTGGCTTTATCCTTCTTAGGCTTGGGGATAAATGCCCGAGTCGAACTTCGGTGTCTTCTTCAATGGGAGAAAGACTAAACCCGACACAGCGTATAAAGGCGTTGGCTTTATCCTTCTTAGGCTTGGGATAAAATGCCCCGAGTTGAACTCGGTGTCTTCTTCAATGGAGAAAAGACTAAACCGACAGCGTGTGGCGTTGGCTTTATCCTTCTTAGGCTTGGGATAAAATGCCCCAAGATGAACCTTGGTGTCCTCTTTTAGGAGAATGGCTGAACGGATTAAGATTGATTGATTGATGTGGGGAAGGAAGAATGTGTTCTATTTCAGGATGAGGCTTAGCAGTGATTCCTTACGTAGGAATCGAAAAGACTTCGAGGCGACCTTGGTCGGACAACACAGTGCGAAAATCGGCGCATACCTTGATCGAGCTACCTAAGATGAAGATGGAACTAGAGTGGGATCTCCACTCAGAGAACCGAAAAGACTTCGAGGCGACCCGGATTCGGACAACACAGTCACGAAAATCCGGCATACCTTCAGTCGGACAACGGTGAAAATCGGCGCATACCTTCGATCGGCGCTACAAGATGAAGATGGAACTAAAGTGGGATCTCCACTCAGAGAGCGAAAAGACTTCGAGCGACCTTCCGGTCGGACAACACAGTGCGAAAATCGGCGTATTACCCGATTCGGAGCTACCTAAGATGAAGATGGAACTAAGGTGGGATCTCCACTCAGAGAACCGAAGAGACTTCGAGGCGACCTTGATCCGGACAACACGATACGAAAATCGGCGCATACCTTCAGTCGGCGCTACCTAATGAAGATGGAACTAAGAGTGGGATCTCCACTCAGAGAGCCGAGACTTCGAGGCGACCTTGATCGGACAACTGATGCGAAAATCGGCGCATACCCGGTCGGCTACCTAAGATGAAGATGGAACTAAGAGTGGGATCTCCACTCAGAACCGAAGACTTCGAGGCGACCTTGGTCGGACAACCTGGTCGAAAATCCGGCGTACCTTGATCGGCTACCTAAGATGAAGATGGAACTAAGAGTGGGATCTCCACTCCGAGAACGAAGAAAGAGACTTCGGCGACCTTGATTGGGACAACCTGTGCGAAAATCGGCGCATACCCGATCGGCTACCTAAGATGAAGATGGAACTAAGAGTGGGATCTCCACTCCGAGAACCGAAGAGACTCGGCGACCTTGGTCGGACAACTGATGCGAAAATCGGCGCATACGCCGGTCGGCGTTACGAATGAAAGATGGAAGGAACCCTTAGTTTATCGAAAAGGATCTTCGGCAGAGGAAGAATTTTATATTCTATCTCGTAAAGGATTTGATTGGGCCTCTTTCATAAACGGAATCAAGAGGATTTTGGTAATGTACCGAAAATTTGTAGACCCACCGTCAAGGAATTTGTCGGTGGGAAGTATGATGGAGGACAAATCTAGGGTTATCCTCATGAAAAGTGGGTGAAACATCCCGAGGAACTTCGTCGAAGCGGGTTATCCAAGATACTAAGGGTAGTATTTCTTCGGGAACTTCCATTTATCGGCATTAATTGCGGTCATTTTGGGTAATTAGTCGTAGCACCATTGGAGTAAACCGTTTCTATTACAAGCGGGCCCTCCCATTGGGTTGAATTTACCTTTCTTTTTGGAAGTGAGGATTATCGATCGTCGGCGGCGAGGACCAAATCTCCTTCTCTAAAGGTTCTCTGTCGAACTTTCTTGTTGAAAGCCTTGACATCTAGCTTGGTAGAACTCAATGCATTGTTGAGCCTCGAGCTTCTCATCTAACATCTCAAGCTCTTGAGGCGTTTTGATGTTGTTCTTGGTCGTCATCTCATTGAAGAGGCGTCTGCGAAGTAGCGGGATCTGAATTTCCAATGGGAGAAGCGCTTCCGCAGGTAGACGAGGAAGTGAAGTCGCTCGATTGGCGTCGCGTCCGTTGTCGCGATCGCCCGAGTGCTTCTCGAGTTTATCATCGGTCTAAGCTTGTTACTTTTCACAAGCCCGGCAATTTTGATAATCGTCTTGTTGAATGCTTGGCTAATCCATTTCTTCTTTGGATTATAAATTTGTTGGCGAGACATCTTGTATCTTGAATTTCTCACAAAACGATGAAGAATTGGCGATAAATTGGGGACCGTTGTCATGCACGATCCGTTTTGGGACACCGTGTCGATAGATGACATGGTGTTTGATAAACTTGATGGCGGTACTCGCCTTTACTTCCTTTAGCGGGATTGCCCCACTTGGAGAAGTAGTCGGTGATCGCTAGAATAAACCGATCTCCTTTAGCGGCGGAGGAAAAATGGGACCTACCGTCCATTCCCCATGTCTCGAATGGCGGGATGTGGCGAAGGATCACCGCTTGCTCGTGATGCATATAATTAGCGTGAATTTGACGCGTGGCATTTCGGCGTGCTCATTGCGTCATTAATCATTGTGGGCCAAAAGTAGCCCATTCTCTGATTCGATCGTAGAGTTTGGGACCGGGTGGTGTGCACCACATTCACCTCGTGTGCTTCGAAGGACCTCTTACGCCTCCTTGTTTGAGAGGCATCGAGACAAAGACCATCGTACCCTCGGCGATATAGCATGCGGGTTTGAGTGTCATAAAAGAATCTTGGAGCTCTTAGCGGATTGACTCTCTCTCCCTCCGTCTTACGGAGAATGCCATGTAAGGCGTAGTCGATGATAGAGAGCGCCAATCTCGGGGCTCCAACTTGGTTTGGGTTGCATGTACTTCTTTGGTAACTACCCCTTATCTTCTTGTGCCTCATCATATAATGGTACAAAGAGTTGGTGAGTCGTAAGTAACTAATTGCTCGGTCTCGGAAGGTTGTGCTACGACCATTGCGCTTGATTAATGCACGCATAAGCGTTTTGGAGGCGGGATATATTCGATGAAAAACTCTTGAATGAGTGCACGCTATTTCAGCGGCTATCGATGATAGGGGGAGATCAGTTCGACCGTAGTCACCACGAACTGCAACTATCAATGCGAATGTCGCCGTGCGGCGAGATATTCACCCCGACTCCTTGGCGAAACTAAGTCAATAAGTAGCGCATTGTATTACTTCGTTATTGGAAAGGGTTGATGAGTGAATAAGCAGGGCATGACATGATTCCGGGAAACTAAGACAACCCGACTCGGCGGAAATCTTAGAACATCGGGGGGCACTTGCGTTAGTAGCGAAGCTCCGTCAAAGTACGGTCGCCATATTTGTTAGTGCGATGTAGTGTTAACCGTGGACTTCATCAGGAAGATCATCATATAGCTCAAGCTGCGTCGTTGTGGTGGCGGCCAAGAGATCGCAAATCGCTTGTCCTTTGGTGACCATTTGTTTAAAATACAAGTCATATTGGGACAAGAGCAAGGCCCATTAAGCTAAGCGCCAACTCATAAGGCGGGGGTCATAAATATCGGACGGTTCGTTAGAGATAACATAAATCGTCATCAGGCTAAATAGTGTCGCATTTTACGAATTGCGAACACTAATGCAAAACCTGCTTCTCGACCATTGGGTATCGAGACTTCGGCGCCGACCAATGTTACTCGGGTAATACTGCTGTTACGTGACGGTCGTCGTCTGCCCGGTAAAGCTTAGCAGTGATCCGTTGCCTTGGCGTAGATCCGAGCGGTTTTCGGACTAGCGGTGCAACAGAGCGGGAGGTTTAGCGAGATCTGATTTGATCTCTTGGCGGCTTTACGACATCGTGCGTCCCAAATAGCGACCGCCCTTCTTGTTCAACGGAGAGCGGTGGCACTTCGGATAGGTTCGATATGAACCGTCGGATGTCGTAATCGTCCTTAAACCCCGAGCTCTCTCAGATTTCGGAGGTTGCAATTCTTGAATTACCTTCACTTTCGAGGATCGGCGTGGATGCCCTTATTTGTGGCGACAAAGCCGGGGCACTAGACATCAAGGAAGGATTTGGCGGGGTTCATCTTTAGTTGATGAGTTAGCATGAGTTGAATACCGTTCTAAGATCTTTGATGTGATCTCCTTTGTCCGGCTTTTCCACGACCAAATCGTCGGCGTTCCGGCCGTTTTCGAAGATGATCTGGAAAATCTCCGTCATTGCTTTGGTATGTTGCGGCATTTTGAGGCGAGCGGCATGACCGTGTAGCAATATATGCCGATGAAGCGTTACGAGCGGTATTGTGTTCGTCATCGGGGTACATCTTGATTTGATTATACCAGAAAGCCATCCATAAAGGACATCCTCTCGAATCCACATGTATTGTCAACTATGGCGTCGGTGATTGGCGAGGAAATCATCCTTTGGGCGGCGTTTAGGTCTCTGTAGTAAACCACAGATCCTAATCGAACCATTCTTCTTCATGGCCGGGACTATATTAGCCTAATCCGGATGTTGAATTTCCTCGGCGAATCCGATTCTATGAGTTTCTTCGCCGTCAACAATTGCCTCCAATATTTGTGGGCGAAACCGTCTTCTTTGTTGCTTGGCGGGTTTGACATCCGCCTTGATGTTGGCGATGTGTTGCCACATTAGGGTGAGTCACGGCATGTCCTCGTAACTCGAATACATCGACATATATTCACGATTAGGGCAATCAACTCTTCCTTTTCTTGAAGGAGAGTATTGCTGATGTTTATGAGTTTGGGATGCTCTTCATCACCCATATTAACTTTGGACTACCTCATCCTTAGTGGGGGTTCTCTTTGTTGAACTATCCCCAAAGCTGCTCTCGAGTTGATGGATCCATGGGTCTTCCCATGTTGGCATATCTTCATCACCCTCAATAGTAGCGAGGATCGATCGTCAGCCATATTAGACATCAAAGCCTTGAAGCTTCTCAGAGTGGCGGTGTAGAATCAGAAGAGTCGGGCGAATGTCGTCTCCCTCAGGGTGGATTATTATCAATCGACCACGAGCATTCATCTTCGAGGAGGATTAGTATCCCAATCCCCTTCTAAATGCATAGTAGTTATCAAACTTTCCTCTTGGGACATATCTGGCTTTAGGAGGGTTCGAGGCCTCGTCGGTAGACCTTCCCTCGTGTCAAGTCATACCCGTCTTTTCATGATACCCGGTGTTTGGACTATATCTGAATGTGTGGAGGATAGGCCCATTGTCATCTTCACCTTCTTCAAAGAAATGATTAGTTGGATCTCCTTTTCGTAAACCAAGTCTCTTTCACTACTTGATCTTAGGTGGGATGACAAGTGTTGTCCCAAAGGAGTCCAAAGCAAGATGATCAGTTGGCGAGGTGCAACTTCACGGATCATTGTATAATCTGTTATCACATCATTCAAAGATAAAGGATACTCTAAATGCGTCATTTATTGATTCATGGCAATTTGCCAATTACAATGTTCATCGGCGATTCTTCATCGTCAAGATTGATTACAAGGGGTACAATGTCATTTAAAACAAAACCTCCACTATAACCAAGCCGGGTTTCGGTGCTCGGCTTCTTCACATCAGGTACCTTGGTAGATGATTGATTTGGACTCATTACGTGAGGAGAGAATCGATGAAATAATTCTCCATCCCTAAGCGGTTGTTTGTCGCGACCACCGTCTTGACCTCATTATTAGTGTCTACATATTTGAGACGATGAAGAGTAGGCGGGACTATAACGTTATTGTGGATCAAAGGTCGACCCACAATAAGTTATAGGAAGTCTGCGTCAATCACATAGCGGTGACTTGGACTTTAAGTCCCCATTTGGCACTTAATCCGGTTTTACCAAGGTGGGACCGGGTGTTAATCCGTAGATCATTGTGCCGATTGATGCTAACTTGGCGAGAATTCCCGAATGATACATGGCAGGGGCATGATGCTCCGTGAACCGGATCGACTTGGATCGGTTAACTTCACTAGAGCCAATATACGGTGAAGTATAGCGGCCTATCGTGCTTGAATTCCTCGTGCATATCCTCCTTTGTAAAAGTGATGTGTTTAATTGCAAGGTTGCATTCTTGGGCCGACTCGGACTCGGCCTAATCACGGTGAGAGAAGACACGAATCGTGAGGGCTTCTTGAAGAGCTTCTCGTCTCTTTTGATAGCGGCCCGGCTCATAGAAGTGATCCTTGCGGGGATATTGGCTAATGGGCCATGACATCAAGCGGTATGGAAGTTGAAGTTCGGTTTATCTCTTCAATCGGTGGCCAGATCGAGGCTGCCGGAGTTGAACTTCATGTTGCTTTCGTAGCTTCTTTGGCGGCTACTGGCTGTTGCGCTTTCTGCGATGCGAGTGAGGGTTTGTTGGTACCCCGGCTCACGAGGCGTCTTGGCATTAGTCGGGGACTTCGGGTACTTGTACTTGTACTCGTGTCCACTCACGGTGGCGTGGGCTTCAGTTCCCCGCCGGACGGTGGAATGTTACCACTGTTCATCGTCTCCCTCGAATGCGGAGTAGCATGGCATGCCCTTCCGCCCTTTTTTCTTGAAGAAGAGGCTACCCATTGCTCATCTTCGGTAGAATGCGGGTGGACCCACAAGACTTAGCCATTGGTACGTATCGATACAAGTCCTTTACGGCGTTGCTTGTGTGGGTCGTCATTCACGTCTTCACTTTGCCTTTGACCAGTTCGAGGTTCAAACCATGTCAATGGCACCGACCGAAACTTATGGATCGCGTTGCTCCGACCTTCTTCTCTTTGGGCTTCATAGTAATGACCCTACATCAATTAAAGCACGGATTTTGTCCTTAAAGTGAAGCAGGATTTAGTGGGGTGATGAAGCGCCTATGGTATGCCGCGATATCTTGGGTCATTAGTGTTCATCGCCTCCTCTTGATTGAATGGGAGGGAGCTTGATCTTGTTATTTTCCACAAGATATTTGAAGAGACCGGGAATCTCGTCGTCCCTAAAGGAATAGGACTTGAGGAATCTGGCTCTAAGGCCTATGTTTTTGTGGCCCGGGTTGCCCGTTGACGTACTTTGTTGCCATTGTTCTTTCTGCTCTTCTTTCGCTGCTCTTCTTTGGGGTTGGAGTTAGGCGTTTGGTTACGCAACCGCCGTCTTGGCTTGCTCTTTCCCTTTCGCGTGGGACAAAGTTGCGGCTGAGCTTCGTTGTCGGTGACCCCTCTCGCCTTTTTCCTTTTGAGGAATCTCTCGGCTTGCTCTCCACGAACCTTCAAGTCCTTCCGTTATCGATGGTGCTGTACCCATTGCTTCAAGCACATCTATTGATAAGTTCTGTGGCGAGTTTGGAGGATGAACTCCTCGTTATTGGATCGGCGGTTCATTGCCTTGTTAGAATCGTTTAACAAAGATGTCCACGGTTTCTCGATCTTTACGCTTCTGTCGAACAGCGTCCGATCGATACCTCGGTATCGTCATCAAAAATTGGTAAGGAAGCTAGACTCCATGTATGTCCCGGTGTGAATGCTCCCGGCTTGAGGCGGTACCGTTCGAGCTGACCGAAGGGTGCCAGGAGAATGACCCGAACCATCAAGGGTTCGTTGCGAGAAATAACTCCGAGGTGTGACTTGAAATAAATCAAGTCTTTGCGTCGGGGAACCCCCGTCAAATGGTGTGAAGTTTATTAAGTTAAACTTGACGGGAGGATTGATTCCCACTCCCTGGGGTATGGGCAAGGAATACACTGTCTTCTTTACTTCTTGGCGAAATCAATGAGTTGATTTTGCTCTCCAATCTTTGATCTTCGTTCTCATGAACAGCGGCCGGTCGCGTGGTTGGAGGGTTATCATCTTACGGTGCTTCCTCGATCCGAATCGTCATCTTCATCAACGTCGTTGTTGACTTGATTCCCCTCGATGTTTTGTTAAAGCTTGGATCTGTTGGTCATGCATTTCTCTCATCGTGCATGGCCAACTCCATTTCTATTTGAAGTTTTCCGTTGTTTATTCAGCCGTCTAACATTTTGGCCACTTGATGCATGCGATCATAAGTGTTTCTTAGGGGCTCCTTAGCTAGATCGGTGATCCCGGATCGTTGAGCCAATATCGGCGCATCATCCTCGGCGGGTAACCCCTTGAAGCTTATCGTTATCACGGACCGTCGGATAGTCGGGACATAAGCGAGTGTGCGTCTTGGAAGAATAGCCCGTGGCGATGATTCTTTCTTTGGTCATATTATTAGTGACCTCGGCAGCTCACCCTCTCGGGGAATCATCCTTTGCGGAATAAGCCTTGTCCTGGGTCTCGGCATCTCGGTGAGTCTGGAAAGGGACACCCTTTGCGGAGCTTCTTGATGGCAATTGCACTCCGAGCATCGTCTTGATGAGCACGGAGCACAAGCATATTTGCGTCAATTTGGGGAATCCGAGATTTTCGTACTCCGCGGTAGTACAACTCATTGGTGTGTGTATCGGCAACTGCCCGTATGTTCGTGATCTCTGGGTATAGCGTCCTCATCGTCGGATAAGCGTCTCCTTCAGGGCGGGTCAATCCATCGAAGCTTAGAAAGTGACTTCGCCTAGACTTAGCCCGATGTGGGCGAAGTCTCGGCGAGACTCGGACCGATTTTCAATCCGATAGGAGGAGCTGCGAGAATCTTTTTGTCTTTCTTTGGAGCAGGTGCGACCTCTGCATGAGGAGTGACGTGATTCTCTCGAGGCCAAGGCGATCCTTGATAGTCGGTTTGATGGTGGTGGCGGGAGTTGGCTTCACGGCGATTGGGATCACGAGCGCCTTTGTCTTTGGCGTCGTCAGTCTTGACCTTGGCGTTGGATTTATGCGCGTATCCTTCGGCTTAAGAGAGCGGGAGTGTGGCGGCGAGGTTGGGGCACCATTAGACTTGGGCCTCCAAACACGGCGATGCGTTGGTGGCTTCTTTGCCACCTTCTTTAATTCCGAGCTGTACGAAAGCTTCGTGCTTGCAAAGGAAGTCGCGGCGGCGGCCGGATGCTCTCGAAGTGTGGCGGTTCCGTTTGACGGACCCACTTCGTCGGTTGATGGCTTGGATAAGCCGTGATTCCTGGCTGGAGCCTGCGTGGCGTCGGGCCTTAGATCCGCTTCCCGGACCCCATCCGATGGATTGCATGGCGCGAGTTGCAGCGCCATGCTACTGTCGTCGCTTTGGCGCAAAGCTTGGAGAGTCGCGGTAGCGTCATCGGCGTTCATCTCGGGCCCAGTTTATGACCGGTTGAGGCCAGGGGATTTCTCGCTACGTGGCGGCGGGGTTGGACTTCGCCGTCTGGGGCTCTACCTCGAGAGGCCGCCGGGTTCTCCTTCGGTGAGTCCTTCTTGGAGCAGGGAGGGGAACTAGATCTGGAAGAGGTGAGGACAAGTACTCCTCGAACTTCTCTTAGTCGAACTTCGAACTTCGACCTCTTCCTCCAGCGGGATAGGAATCCGGTGCCGACGCGGCGACCTCGATCACGGTAGGTGGCTCCCCTTGTGGTCGCCCGGCTTGTTAAGAGGTTGGTTGTTATTCATTGCTCGTTTATTTGTTTTACGGCCGTTGGCACAACAAAATTTCAAACAAGATAGCCTTTATTTTAAGAACAATGAAAACAAAAATTACTTTCTTCTTTGTGAACAAACGAGGATCTCTATTTTACGGGATCACCAAACTGCGTGGAGTTCTTTACTGTCGGGGACTTTTTGTTGCGTGGACCGTGAACTAAATAATCGGATCCGGTGAAGCCGGGTTGGAACTCTGAAGCGTCTGAGGGGCTCGTTTCCGCGAGAAAGAAGCGCTGAAGGATCACCTCCGCGAAGGAGAGGATGCGCCGGGGATCACCTCCGCGAAGGAGAGGATGCGGGCGGGTGAGATCTAGGAGAAATCCGCGCTATACGTTAGCCGACCCGGTTAAGCTTACCTCGCGGTTTAGATCCGGACGTGCTGCGTCGGTGCTTGGGGCGTGCGTCGGCGGCTCGTGGATCTCGCGAGGCTTTCTCAGAATATCGAGAAAATCGGCAAAATCCAACCCTGGCCCGACACCCCTGTTATAGGAGACAGAGGTTGGCCCGCCGGACACCATTTGGTGTCGAGCGTAGCCGGACACCAAGCGGTGTCGGGTTTTGGCGGGCGTCGTTTTGGCTTCACGGTTTGGTTTGGACTTTTCGTGGCGTTCGTTCGCTCTTGTATGCGTGCGTCGTTCTAAGTGGTGCGTTTCTCTTGATGGTTTCATCGTCAGCGGTTTAAGTGATGATGGTCAATGTTCAAATCCGATCTTGTCGGCGTTCGAATCCGATAAGCTTTCTTTAAAGCTTTGCTTGTTGGATTCATTCCATAACCGTAGCCTCGTTGATCGTGCAGCGTTGCTGACCCACTTTGTGTGTTCGTCAATTTGCTTTATCGTCGGTTTTGTCGAATGGGTTGTTGGTTATTAACCCACCGTCCGCGAGTTTTAGTTCGGGCACTAATAAGCAATTTTAAGCGCCTCTGAATCCGTCTCGGGACACCATGTCGATAGATGACATGGTGTTTGATAAACGATGGCGGTACTTCGCCTTGACCTCTTTTAGCGGGATTGCTTCAGCCCACTTGGAGAGTAGGTGATCGGCTAGAATAAACCGATCTCCTTTGGCAGCCGGAGGAAAAATGGGACCTACAGCGTCCATTCCCCATGTCTCGAATGGCGGGTTGTGGCGAAGGATGTAAAACTGCTACGGAGGCGATGCATATAATTAGCGTGAATTTGACCGCGGCGTGGCATTTCGGCGTGCACCATTGCGTCATTAATCATTGTGGGCCAAAGTAGCCCATTCTCGATTCGATCGTAGAGCTTAGGACCGGTGGTGAGCACCATATTCACCTTACGTGTGCTTCGAAGGACCTCTTACGCCTCCTTGTTTTTGAAAGACATGGGTAAGACCGTCATACCCGTGATATAACATCACGGGTTTCGTGTTGTAAAGAATCTTGGAGCTCTTAGCGGATTGACTCTCTCTCCCTCCGTCTTACGGCGGAATACCATGCAAGACATAGTCGATGATGGAAGCGCCAATCTCGGGGCTCCAATTTGGTTTAGGTTGCATGTACCTCTTTGGTAACTACCCTTTATCTTCTTATACCTCATTATATATTGAGTACGAAGAGTTGATGAGTCACGACCGTAACTAGTTGCTGGTCGGAAGGTTATTGCTAACGACACGGCTACGCCTGATTACATCGCATAAAGCGTTTTGGGTAGCGGGATATATTTGATGAAGAACTCTTGAGCGAGTCGCCATTTGATTGCTACCTGATAAGAATTAGATCTAGATTTCGACCGTAGTCTCGGCGGATGCGACTATCGGTTGTGAATGCCGTATGCGAGATATTGACCCCTAGCTCCTTGGCGAAGCTAAGTCCAGATAAATAGCGTTGTATTGACTCGTTATTGGAACAAGGTTGGTGAGTGAATAAGCACGGGGCATGACATGATTCAGGAAATCAAGACAACTCAGAGCTCAGTGGAGATTTTAGAACATCGGGGTACTTGCCACATTAGTGGCGAAGCTCCGTCAAATACAATCGCCATATTTGTTGGTGCGATGTAGTGTTAACTTCTGAACTTCATCGGGAAGACCATCATATAAGCTCAATGCGTCCGTTGTTGCGGGTTAGTAAAGAGATAAATCGCTTGTCCTTTGACCGACTTTTCTTTGTTTGAAGTGCAAGTCATATTAGGACAAAGAGCAAGGCCCATTTCGCCAGCAACTCATTGAGGCGGTGGGTCATAAATATTTGGACGGTTTACATTAGAGATAACATAAATCGTCTGTCCGACTAAATAGTGCATTTTGAATCATGAACACTAATGCAAGGCGCTTGCTTCGACCATTGGGTATCGAGACTCGGTAGCGGACCAATGTTATTTCGGGTAATACTGCACTGTTACCGCCGTCATCGTCTAGCGAGTAAAGTAACGAGTGATCCGTTGCCTTGGCGTAGATCGAAGCGGTTTTCCGACAGCGGTGCAACAAAGCGGGGAGGTTTAGCGAGAATCACGATTTGATCTCTTCAAGCGGCTTTACGGCGCATCGTCCCAAATAAGCGACACGCCCTTCTTCAACTTAGAGAAACGGTTGGCACTTCGAATAGGTTGATATGAACCGTCGGATGTCATGATATGCCAACCCGAGTTCTCTCTGATTTCGGAGGTTGCAACTCTTGAATCGCTTCACTTTGTCGGGATCGGCGTGGATTCCTTGTCGGTGGCGACAAAGTAGGAACTTGTCCTTGGACATCCCAAGGAAGGATTTGGCGGGGTTCATCTTTAGTTGATGAGTCGCATGAGTTCGAATACCCGTTCTAAGATCTTTGATGTGATCTCCTTTGTCCGGCTTTTCCGCGACCAAGTCGTCGGCGTAACATTCGACCGTTTTCGGAGATGATCTGGAAAATCTTAGTCATTATTTCGGCCGATATGTGGCTGGCATTTTGAGGCGAGCGGCATGGCCAGTGTAGCAATATATCTGATGGAAGCGTTACAATCTTTGTGTGCTGGCATCATCGGGGTGCATCTTGATTTGATTGTGGCAGAAACCATCCATGAATGACATTCTTTCAAATCCCTGCGTGTTATGACTTATCACATCCAGTGATTGGAAGAGGAAAGTCGTATTTCGGGCAGAAGTGGCGTTGGTCTACGTAGTCGACCAGTCCTAATCGAACCATTCTTCTTCATGGCCAGGTATATTAGCCACCCAATCCGGATGTTGAATTTCCTTGTGAATCGATTCTATGAGTTTCTTTACTTACCGTCAGCGATTGCACGCAAGATCGTGGACGGCGTCTTCGCGGTTGCTTGGCGAGTTTGACATCCACCTTGATGTTGGCGATGTGTCGCCACATTAGAGGTCGAGTCTGGCGGCATGTCCTCGCGCTCGGCGAGATACATCGATATACTCCGATTAGAGGCGATCAACTCTTCCTTCTTAGAGGGGAAGAGTATTGCTGATGTTTATGAGCTTAGGATGCTTTCGTGTATATGCCTTGGACTACCTGTCCTTAGTGGGTGGTTCTCTTTGTTGAATCTATCGAAAGCTGCTTTGAGTTGATGGATCCATGGGTCTTCCCATGTTGGTATATCTTCATCACTCTCAATAGTAGCGAGGATCGTAATAACCATATTCGACATCAAAGCCTTGAAAGCTTCTCAGAATTTGGTGTCGGAATCAGAAGAATCGGATGAATGCGTCTCCTCATCCCGGGTGGATTATTATCAATCGACCATGAGCATTCATCTTCGAGGGAGGATTAGTATCCCAATCCTTCTAAATGCATAGTAATTATCCGGCTTCCTTTTTGGGACATATCTTGCTTTAGGAGGACTTCGAGGACCTGCAAAACATAGACCTTCTCCTGTGTCAAGTTGTACCCCACTTCTTCATGATGCCAGTGTCTACGGACTATGAATGTGTGGAGGATAGGCCATTGTCATCTTCATCTTCTTCTAGAAATGGCGTTGCATCTCCTTTTCAGTAAACCAAGTCTTTTTCACTACTTGATCTTAGGTAGGGATGGCGAGTGTTGTCCCAAAGGAGTCTTGGGCTGCTTTTGTGTAAAGCAAGATGGCCAGAGTTGGTAAGTGCAACTACGGATCATTGTATAAACCTGTCATCACATCATTCAAAGACAAAGGTACTCTAAATGCGTCATTTATTGATTCATGGCCGATTTGCCAATTACAATGTTCATCGGCGATTCTTCATCGTCAAGATTGATTACAAAAGTACAATGTCATTTAAAACAAAACCGCCCATATAACAAGCAGGTTTGGTGTCGGCTTCTTCACTTGTTGTACCTTGGTAGATGATTGATTTGGACTCATTACAGAGGAGAGAATCGGTGAAATAATTCTCCATCCCTTAAGGTTTGTTTGTCGCGACCGATCTTGACCTCATTATTAGTGTACATATTTGAGACAATGATGAAGAGTAGATGGGACTATAGCGTTACCGTGGATCCAGGAATCGACCCAATAAGTTATAGGAAGTCTGCGTCAATCACGAGGTGACTTGGGACTTTAAGTCCCCATTTGGCACTATCCGGATTTACCAGCGTAGACCGGTGTTAAATCCGTAGATCCATGCTGTTGATGCCGGCTCTTTGGCGGGATAAGGTGATACATGGTAGCGGGGGCATGATGCTCCTGTGGAACGGATCGACTTGGATCGGTTAACTTCACTAGAGCCAATATACCGGTGAAGTATAGCGGCCTATCGTGCTTGGAATCCTCGCATATCCTCCTTTGTAAAGTAATGCGGGAAGTGCTTGGTTGCCAAGTTACCTTTTAATGCGATTCTTCGAATAAACGGTCGAGTGAAACACCTCCGAGTCGGCGAAACTTCTTAGAGCTTCGGTTTCCTTTGACAATGAACCTTCGTGAAGTTATCTGGCGGGATGTTTGCAGCTGGGCCATGGCGTCCAATTATGGAGCTTCGATGTTCGGTCTATCCCTCTGTCAGGCTGATTGAATCGGAATTTGCCGGGAGTTGAGCTTCTGGACGAACATTTCACCTTTGCTTGGTACTTTTCTTTATGTCGCCATTGTCCTTTCTGCGCGAGTGAGGTCGTGGCCACCCGGTTCGACAATGTCTTAGCGTTTGGATTTGGAGCCTCGGATACTTGTAGGTGTATTCGTGTCCACTCCTTGTGGCAAAGACTTCATGCTCTTCTTGAAGAAAAGCTGGAAAGTCGCCACTTCTTCATCGTTCTTCTACGGAATTCTTTGAAGCGGCATGGCATAGTGCCTTTTCCTTGGACTTCTTTTGGCGAAGATGTAGTCCTTGATCGTCTTCGGCAAGTCGGGGTGGACCCAAAGGATTTCTCAGTTTAACGTCGGTGGCGGTATGAGCCCCTTCTCCGCGTTGCCGTGAGGATCCTCATTCACCATCTTCATTCCTACCTTCTGGCTGGCGTCGGTTGAAACCAATCCAAAGGCCCGATCCGAGCTTATAGAGACTACATTTGCTCCCCCTTCTTCTCTTTAGAGGGTTTTGGAGTAATGACTCCAACATCGATCAAGGCTTGAATCTTGTCCTTGAGATGATAGCGAACTTTGTAGGATGATGTACATACGTAGTGGCGTAGTACTTAGGATCTGTAACCTTGTTTACCTCCTCTTGGTTCACAATTGGGGAACAGCTGGATCTTATTGTTCTCGAAGGTATTTGAAGATGCGGAACTTCCCTCGTCTTTGAGCGAGTAAGTCTTGAAACCTCGGTGGAAGGTTTCGATTTTGAGTTTGTTAAGCCATTGAGGCTGCGATTAACGTGGTGCGTTGAGCCTCTACTAGTGACACTAACTTGCTTTTGGTTTCACTGCATTTCTGTCCAAAAGAAACCAGTTTAATGCAGACTATTTCAGATATTAAAAAATGAGTACTTTAACTCCACTTAAAATTCAGAAACAAATTAAAGTGTACCACAGATCGCCCCTACCAATTTTAACTACATACAAACACACCTATAGTGTCCTCCTTATTCATAAAGTTTCTTAAAGTCAACCATAAGATCTAGCTTACATGTTTTTTTATGTATTAACACAGTTAGGATGTCTTTCTTTATAGCACTTAACCATGAAAAGTTCAACTCTAATATTCCATTTTGGGTTATATTAGTTTTATACCTTGTAGGCTTGTTTATGGTTCTATGTTTTCTACTATTATAAATTTAGGGACTGATGCATAATCACTAGATAAAAACCTGAAACACAATTCCATGTATCAAAAAATTAGTGAATACATAATTATTTGATCTCTGTAAATTTATGACTTCTTTTTTGGTGTTATATGTAGCTGAAAGGCGTACTCATGGTTGGGCTAGTCAAAGAGCAGATGAAGAACGCTCTTAGAGGCGTGAAAGTTAAACTGACTCACTTAAAAGTGTATGGAAAAATATTGAGTTTCAAGACGCATCACTGCCTAAAAGAGAGCTGATGTAAGGAAACTTAAATCATTTGATCAAGGTTTCATGTGTCTGACTTAGATTATTTTTTGGCTTGTAAGTACTCATTTCTCATCATGATCAGGTTATATGGTGACAGGCTTGAGGAATTAAGATTTCTGTTGGATTTAATTCTAGCTTTTGCATGATACATGATGGTAATGGTGTTCGATTAGGTTGT